>JAVTVY010046854.1:0-242431 GCA_036873755.1 Hanleya hanleyi
ATCCAGCAGGAGAGAAAATCAGAAGTGGAAGTAAAGCTGTCAAATTGGGAAAGCCATCGCTAAACACCCCTATTAACGAGAAGGAAATCTTAGAAGCTGTTAAAACCCTTAAGAAGGGGAAATCCTGCGGACTCGACTCCATAAGTAATGAGATGATCCAAACTGCATTCCCATATAAAGGACATCTTGCTATTGCTCTTCAACAAAGTGCTAGCTTTAGGGCAATTCCCAAAATCTTGGGCAACGGGCCCGATAGTTCCAATCCACAAAAGTGGTAACACCATCGATACCAATAATTATCGTGGTATAACTTTGAATAGCTGTATGGGGAAAATATTCTGCTCTGTACTTAATACTAGAATTACTGATTTTGCAGCAGAATATGGACTTATCTCAAAGTCTCAGTTAGGTTTTAAAAAGGGCTGTAGGACCACAGACCATATATTTGTAATGAAAACCTTAATAGATAAATACACTGGTAAGAAAAATAAGCTTCCTGCTTGCTTCGTTGATTTCAGCAAAGCTTTTGACTCTGTCTGGCATGATGCCCTCTTCTTAAAACTTCAGAAAGCTGGGATAACCGGTAACATATATAATGTTATAAACATGAGGCACCAGAGGTGCTACAACTCCTCAGCCCCGTAACAGTCTAGACCAAGATGTTTTTATGAGTGTATAAGTTTGGATGAATAGCAGTGAGTTATGGCATGCGAAATGCAAACCCAAGCCACAACTGGGACAGATGTACGGATGGATAAACTGACACACGGACGGACAATCGGAATCCAGTATACTCCCAACTACTAGGTATCCACATATCTGCAGGGAAATCGACCATAGAGGTCCATGTCCTCCGCTAGCAGCACCAGTTATAGTGGATTACTGGCACTGCTGCTTAATGATATCTCATATCATTGATGAAGAGTATGATTTGAAAATGGAGATATCGCTGATGAGCTTAACATAATCTAATATAGCGGATGGCACCCATATTTGATTATGCACATCCATAAAACATAATACTAACTGTCCTCTCATCAATGTCCATGCACTCTCCAAGTTTGAAGTAGATTGGTTGAATCGTTCTAGAGTTATTGTCCAGACAAGATATAAATGCTGAAAATCTAAGATGACTGATGGTGGCCATCTTTGATTACACAGGTAACTGAAAAGCAATGCCAACTGTCCTCTCACCGAAGTCAAGCCAAACTGCAAGTTTGAAGTCGATCAGTTGAATTATTCTAGAGTTGTTGTCCAGACAAGATGCAACTGCTTAAAATGCAACATAATCCAATATCCCTGGTTGATGGCAGCCACATTGGATTATGCTCGTTCATGAAACACAATTCTAACCGGGATCTCACCAAGGTCAACGGACTCCCCAAGTTTGAAGTAGATCAGTTGAATCGTACTCCAGCTATTGTCCGGACAAGATCAAACTAAAATCCAATGAAATCCAATATGGCTGATGGTGGCCATATTGGATGAAGCACGTCCTTGATAAAACAATCCTAATCCGGCCTCCTCTCAACAATGTCAAGGCACTCCCCAGGTATGAAGTAGATCGGTTGAATCGTTCTCGAGTTATTGTCCGGACAAGATCCAACTGCTTATAATCCAATATGGGTGACGGCGGCCATATTAGATTATGCACATTGCTGAAAAACAATCCCAACAGTCCTCTCACCAATGTCAAGGCACACCCCCAAGTGTGAAGTTGATTGGTTAAATCGCTCACGAGTTATTGTCCAGACAAGAAAATCAAAAATCCAAACTGCTTATAATCCAATATGGCTGACAGCGGCCATATTGGATTATGCACATCGCTGAAAAACAATCCCATCTGTCCTCTCATCGATGTCAAGGCACACCCCAAGTTTGAAGTTGATCGGTTGAATCGTTCACGAGTTATTGTCCGGACAAGAAAATGTAAGATCCAACTGCTTATAACCAATATGGCCGACGGCAGCCATATTAGATTACGCACATTGCTGAAAAATAATCCCAACCGTCCTCTCACCAATGTCAAGGCACACCCCAAGTTTGAAGTTGATTGGTTGAATCATTCACAAGTTATTGTCCGGACAAGAAAATGTAAGATCCAACTGCTTATAATCCAAAATGGCTGACAGCGGCCATAATGGATTATGCACATTGCTGAAAAACAATCCCAACCGTCCTCTCACCAATGTCAAGCCAAACTGCAAGTTTAAAGTCGATCAGTTGAATTATTCTATAGTTGTTGTCCAGACAAGATGCAACTGCTTAAAATGCAACATAATCCAATATCCCTGGTTGATGGCAGCCAAATTGGATTATGCTCGTTCATGAAACACAATCCTAACCGGGATCTCACCAAGGTCAAGGGACTCCCCAAGTTTGAAGTAGATCAGTTGAATCGTACTCCAGCTATTGTCCGGACAAGATCAAACTAAAATCCAATGAAATCCAGTATGGCTGATGGTGGCCATATTGGATTAAGCACGTGACGTCTTTAAAAAACAATCCTAATCCTCCTCTCAACAATGTCAAGGCAGTCCCCAGGTATGAAGTAGGTCGGTTGAATCGTTCTCGAGTTGTTGTCCGGACAAGATCCAACTGCTTATAATCCAATATGGGTGACGGCGGCCATATTAAATTACGCACATTGCTGAAAAACAATCCCAACAGTCCTCTCACCAATGTCACGGCACACCCAGGGGTTATTTTAGACACTTTTCCTTTATATAACTCAATTTCAAAAAGATGAAAAACTCAATTTTTCAGCGCGCCTACGGCGCGCAAAATAAACAACAAAACTCAATTTTTTCGGGTTTTTCATCGCATGCAGCCTGGAAACTCAATTTTTTATCTTTTTAGTAGGACACTTACAATAAATAAATTCGCGACAATTTTTCATCGTGAATGAACATATCAGTAATGTTATGAAGCTCATCAAGCAAAGTTGCGTGTCATACATAGCTGCATACAAGTTTGTTTGCTAAGTATACAGTGAGAATACCCTCCTGAATGTGGGAAACTTACAATAAATACATTCGCGACATTTTTTATCGCAAATGGACATGTATATAATGAAGCCCCTGGAGCAAATTTGCCTGCCACATAACTGTATACAAGTTTGTTTGCAATGTGTACAGTGTTAATACCAATATTTTCCCTACAAATAGCTTACTTTAGTTTAAAAAATCTATACTTATAGTCAAGAAATAAAAATTGTCCCTTGTCCATTTCCATGAGTTAACCAATCCTTGACAAAGTTGGTGGTTGAGTATTGTGGTGGAGTATTGTAAGTGTCTGGGTATTTGTAAGTGACAGGAAAGAAATGAAGAAATAAATGGCAATAAAAATGTTAATAAGAGACGTAAAAAATAAAACAATGGTGGTTGTGAAGTTTTGTGGATTTCACGAAAAAAATCCAATGCTGCTTGGTAAACGCAGATAAATGGCCAAAAATTGCAAATTAAACTCAATATGCACCCTATTTTGTAGTATGTGGTGTGAGACTTGTTTACAAAACATACTGGGGTTTCAGAAATTTCCATCGGGCAGAAACAAAATTATTCATAAAGACGTAAATTTTGTATGTTATAGCATATGTAGAGATCCCCAGTTGCGCAGGGGAGAGTGTGGATCTTTTGTTTTTACACCAATCTGCATGGCTCACTTTGTGTATTTATTCCCAAATGGTACATCAGCTGTATTTTGGGGAATGTCTGTTTTGTTCGTTTCTTGTTTCTGGAGAAACGTCTTTCAACGTCACACGCATCCAAGTGAAATGTTGACGGAGAGAGAAAATGCTTGCCCGTTGTCTTGGTTCCGAACTTAACCGAAAAACCCGGAGTTTGACGGACAGCGTGTCTCGGAGACCAGACTCATAAGCCACAGCAGTAGGACAGCAGTGGTTCCCGAGTGGACTAAAAGAGGGGACGTAACTTTGAAATATCAAAATGGCGGACTAGTTCGATCGTTGAAAACGTCGCCGAACAATTTGCTTTGAAATGAGAAACGTTCAGGACAATGTCTTTATCGGACCTATACGACTGAAATGAGAACAGTTCAAGAGCAGACGTCCTTATCGGAGCTATACGATTAAATAATAAAGGTACACAAGTTATCTGTCTGCACATCAGTTACAAATCCTGAGTGCTTATCTCGACTCGAGTGGCGTGGCTGGTCACACGTTTTTTTTTCTTTCTCGCGGGGGGTTTGGGGGAGGGGGACGGGATAACAGACGACGAAACTCAGTTTAGATTTCTCAGAAACTCAATTTATTTCGTAGAAACTCAATTTTTCGCGCACCTTCGGCGCGTAAATTCTCAAAATTTTAGAAAACTCAATTTTCGGCAATAAAACTCAATTTACAAAATTTTGCAAAAACTCAATTTGTAATTGTTTTTCATCGTGGTTACCACGATGAAAAAAGTGTCTAGAAAAACCCCTGCACACCCCAAGTTTGAAGTTCATCGGTTAAATCGCTCACGAGTTATTGTCCGGATAAGAAAATCTAAGATCCAAACTGCTTATAATCCAATATGGCTGACAGCGGCCATATTGGATTATGCACATCGCTGAAAAACAATCCCATCTGACCTCTCATCGATGTCAAGGCACTCCCCAAGTTTGAAGTATATCAGTTGAATCGTACTCCAGTTATTGTCCGGACAAGATCAAACTGCTTAAAATCCAATGAAATCCAGTATGGCTGATGGTGACCATATTGGATTAAGTACGTCCTTGAAAAACAATCCTAATCCTCCTCTCAACAATGTCAAGGCACTCCCCACATATGAAGTAAATCGGTTGAATCGCTCTCGAATTATTGTCCGGAAAGGATCCAAATGCTTATAATCCAATATGGCTGACGGTGGCCATATTAGATTACGCACATTGCCGAAAAACAATCCCAATCGTCCTCTCAGTCTCACCAATGTCCAGGCACACCCCAAGTTTGAAGTTGATCGGTTAAATCGTTCAGAAGTTATTGTCTGGACAAGAAAATCTACGATCCAACTGCTTATAATCCAATATGGCTGATGGCGGCCATATTAGATTACGCACATTGCTGAAAATAATCCCAACCGTCCTCTCACCAATGTCAAGGCACACCCCAAGTTTGAAGTTGATCAGTTACATCTTTCACGAGTTATTGTCCGGACAAGAAAATGTATGATCCAATTGCTTATAATCCAAAATGGCTGACGGCGGCCATAATGGATTATGCACTTTGGCGAAAAACAATCCCAACCGTCCTCTCGCCAATGTCAAGGCACACTCCCAAGTTTCAAGTTGATCGGTTAAATCGTTCACGAGTTATTGTCCGGACAAGAAAATCTTACGGAATTTCGGACACCGGTGTTTTCTTATTCTGAAATTCAAAGGAGATCTATTCAGAATCAAAACAAACCTCCAATACCTTACATGTTATTTTCATAGTGCCTAGTCACATTGTTACAACATTGCAAGCCCAATTTGTGCTTTGAAAAAAAAAAACCCACGTGAGGTATCGGAGATTTTGTTTGATCCTGAACAGATTTCCTTAAAATTTCAGAATAAAAATGCACAAATTACATATAGATACTGTGGAGAATTTCACTTCTCTAAGAAAAACTGGCTCCGACAGCCGAAAATCACATCCCATCATAATGCGAGATATAAACTCCCCTGACGAACTCCGTTGGTAATGCATTAGCGTCAGTGCAACAACAACAACAACAACAATGAACTTTATTGGGTTTGCCATACCTTTCGCTATCTTCCATTCTTCTACAGACTGTCCTAAGTGGGGACTCGAACACCCGATCCTCGTGCCGACAGCCGACCTCTTTAGCCCACTCGGCCACCGAATCACTCCACAAGAGACTGTTTTTAAAGCCTATTAATTCTTCGCATACGCTTCGCACATGCGCTTGTTTTACCTAGAAGAACTATGACGTCACCTGGTTTGTGTTTGATAGTTCCTGCTCTCCTCCCCTGCATACCGCTCTTCAGTGCCCGAGGGAGAAATGGGTATGCGGTAAATCCAGGAAGTGAAATGTCACCCGTTTCAGTACTGAATAAGTAACAGTCTGTTCTATCTCTCGCTGGACTCATATTGGTTTGCTCTCATACCTGTGGTACTGGCCGACGACCACAGTTCATTTTACAACTGAAAACTGAATTCCATCATCGGATGTGTTGGCAGGAAGCACAGACACATGGGCACTACTTTCGTTTTTGACTACTTTCGTTTTTGACAATCTCACAGGTTCCTACAATTCTGTTACAAGACAAAGTACAAGTTGCCCTTTTCCGATAAAATAGGCGTTTATTATTGTTCAAATCCATTTTGATAACTTTTAGACGAACTAACAAGTCGATTTTCACAGTTTTAATGTCGGACTATTTTTTCTCAACAGCGTAGGGATACGACAATTAGCCGAGTCAGGCAATACCGTACTACTGAATATGCAGAGGAATATAGACTTCTAGACCAAACCAATGACCAGTCATTCACTACACTGAACCAATGGCTGAAATACAACTTTACTATGGAGCTCTTTATTGGCTACATGCCAGTAAGTGTATGTAAATCAGTATGAAAGTAGGCCTAATGTATGCATACTTGGAGATCCCTTTTTAGAAGACTGGAAAATGGTAGAAAAATTTAAAAAAATGTAAAAAAATAATTAATGACCGGTTAGACCTGAAAGTTTCAAAGGCACAAGTAAAAAATAAAAGGATCATAACCTGTAAGTTTCAAGAACTTCCTCGCAATAGTTTTCAAGATACGGCTCGGACAGACGGACAGACACACTGCTAGGGCCACAACAATACTCCTGAGCCCGTAGGGCTGAGGAGTAAAAACATGTATTGTCACAGCCAGTCTAGGGTTAAATCTACAGCATGTTTGAGTGATAGCTTCCCTATCACCAGAGGTGTTCATCAGGGTAATGTGTTAAGTCCGATACTTTTTAACATCTATATCAATGATCTGCTGGATGGCCTAAATGGTTGCAAGTCCCCCACCTTATGGGGCGAGTCTGTGCATTGCCTCGCATATGCTGATGACATTGTTCTGTTATCTCTAGACCTACAAGCGAAACTTGATCACCTCGGTCTGTATATTAATACGTGGGACCTATCTGTTAATATTAAAAAGACAAAAATTGTTACTTTTGGTTCCAACAAACCAGCTGGTTATAATTTCCATATTAATGGTAACCAGTCGAGAGTGTTAATAAATACAAGTATCTTGGAATAATCTTACATAGTAATGGCTACTTCAATCAAGCAATTAGCAACCTATCTTGTGCAGCCAAAAAAGCCATGTTCTCACTGAGGAATGCTGTGAACCCAAATGAATTGAATATCAAATTAGCATGTAACTTATTTGACTGTATTATACAACCCATTCTGTTATATGGGGCAGAAGTTTGGCTTGGTTATGTTAACAAAGGAAGTATGTCTGTTGAATCAACCCTATTGAAGGATAACGATGTGGAAAGGGTCCATATTAAGTACTGTAAGCAAATACTTGGCGTACATACAAAAGCAGCCAACATGGCGGTTCTTGGTGAGCTCGGGAGAGCCCCAGTTAAGTTGGCTGCTATAGTTAACTGTATTAATTTCTATCTACATACATGTATTGTAGCATCTAGCCCAACTTCATTGCTATATAAAGCCTATCTAGAACAAGTTGAGGCAGAAAGAGTGACTAATTGTAGTAATTGGGCGAGTTTTATTAAGAAGATCTTAGCAGATGTTGGTGGTGTATATCTCTGGGACAATCAAGGTTGTAATTACCCTAAATCTACATTGAAATTTATTAAAAAGAGAATCTTTGACATTTTTGTGTCCAGTTGGAGAGAGAAAATTACTAAATTTAGTAAATTAGAGACCTACTGCAGTTTCAAATACAGGCTGAAAATTGCATCTTCTCAATTCCCAATAGGCATCACCGAGTAATCATTGACACAGTTTCGGATAAGTGCGCATAAACTACAAATCGAAAGGGGGCGATATAAAAAAGACATCCCCAGAGATCAAAGACTCTGTACTTTTTGCCAAGTGCTCGAAGATGAGCAACATTTTCTTTTGGAATGTAAAAGATTCAAAACTGAGAGAGATATCTTGTTCAACACCATACAACCTCTTATGCCTAGTGATACATATACTCAATTATCAAATGCCCATTTACTTATTATGTTAATGCCCTCGAAATCGCAGTCAGTAGTAAATGCCGTGGCAAAATTTGTCCATGTATGTTCGATAAAGCTGTAATAAAGCATTGCCGACTCGCCATTATTCTTACCCATATCACTGGGGTCAATGAAGTTGTTGGCTTCCAAGCCCCACAACCCTGTTATGTTCTGTATGTATATGTATACACCATGTTTGTTTGTTTCTTGTAATTATTAGTCTACAGGCACAATAGTACAATAAAGTATCATATGTAATCCTATGTAACCCTATGTATCAGTGAATAGTTTTTGATCGTTTTGTTTTTATGTATTGCCTGTACTTTTTATATGTCCTGTGTATATTGTTTTCTATGTATTGCTTGTATATTTTATATGTCCTGTATGTTCGCTTTTATGTGGTGCCTTTAGCCTTCGGGCAAAAACGAGCAATAAACTATCTATCTATCTAATCTATCTAATCTAACTATCTATCTATCTATCTATCTAATCTAATCTAATCTAATCTATCTATCTAATCTATCTATCTATTCTATCTATCTATCTAATCTATCTATCTATCTATCTATTCTATCTATCTATTCTATCTATTCTATCTATCTATCTATCTATCTATTCTATCTATCTATCTAATCTATCTATCTATCTATAAAAGATAAGAACAGTAATCTCCCAGATGACTGGGCAAATTTCAGAAAGATAAGAAATGAAACAATCGCTATGATCCGTGAGGCAAAGCAATCTTACAGTGATAAATTGGACAATAAACTAGGCGGATCCCCAAAGAACTCTCAAACTTGGTGGAAATTGTTAAAATCATACTTTAGAGATAGTGGCCAATCGAAATTGCAAACAACTCCAATCGAATACGACAACAAAATAGCTAGCGAGCCTGATGAAATAGCTGAGACTTTTAATAAGTATTTCGCTGATCAGTCTGTCTTGGACGAGGAAAACATAGAAGTGCCTAATACTGAATTAACCCTAACTCCATTGACAACATAGAACTAAGTGTTGGTGAAGTTAAGGATCTTCTGCTGTGCCTCAACGTTAATAAATCGAACGGGCCTGATGGTATTAATAATCGTATTTTAAAATCAGTTGCTGTTGAATTAGCTGTACCTCTTACGAGGCTGTTTAACATATCACTGGCCACCGGCCGAGTACCTCAAATATGGAAAATAGCTCAAGTTATCCCAATTTATAAAAAAGGGTCGATACATTGTCCTTCAAACTATAGACCAATTTCACTAACTTGTCCTATGTTTAAGGTATTTGAAAAGGCAGTTTATAAGTACGTACACAACTTTTTACTTGATGACTCTATTATCACCCCCTTTCAATCCGAATTTATTCCTGGTGATTGCACTGTATACCAATTAATTGATATTTACGACTTTATTGGCAAAGCAATGGACAATCGAAAAGATGTTAGAGCGGTATTTTTTGACATAAGTAAGGCGTTTGATAGGGTGTGGCACAGGGCTCTTTTGTCCAAATTAGAAGCTGTTGGTATAAGGCATAAGTTACTACACTGGTTCGCCAGTTACTTGTCTCAGAGAAAACAGTTTGTTACAATTACCAATGGTAAATCTACTTTATCAGAATTAAAAGCGGGTATCCCTCAAGGATCTGTGTTGGGCTTCTTGTTCCTTATATACATCAATGACCTAGTTTTGGATATTGAATCAAACATCCGTCTTTATGCCAACGACACTTCAATATATATTGTTATAGAAGATCCGGTATTATCTGCTGCAACGTTGAACTCCGATCTAAGAAAAATAAAAGCATGGGCCGACAAATGGCTTGTAAAATTCAGCCCAGAAAAATCGAAGTTAATGAACTTTAGTCTGAAGCAGAATCCTACTTATAAGCCTGACCTTACGTTCAGTGACAAAGTATTAACGGAAGATGATTCACATAAACACTTGGGGATCTATTTTCAGACAACAGGGTCATGGAAGTCTCATGTGGAAGCGATCTTTAAGAAGGTTAGTCCAATGATTAACTGCTTAAGATCTTTAAAATATCGATTGTCCCGCAAGTCCTTAGAGACAATGTATCGTTCTTTCATTCTACCAATTTTTGGTTACGCCGACGTTGTATGGGCCAATTGTACAGAGGAGCAGGTTAATCTATTAGAAAACCTTCAATTAGATGCGTTGCGTACAATTTGTGGGGCGGTCCGCGGAACCAGTCACGAGTCGCTCTACACCGAAACTGGTTTTATCATGTTGAGGGAACGAAGGAAGCGACATAAACTTAGTTTATTTTATAAAATGATTAATGGCATGTGTCCTCCTTTCCTGGTCTCACTTGTTCCGCAGACTGTGAGTGTCGCACAGAACAGAATACCCGCTTCGAAATGCTGCAGATCTTTCTGTTCCTAATTGTCGAACACAACTTTATTATAAGTCTTTCATTCCCTCCACAACCAGAATGTGGAACGAGCTTGACATTGAAATTAGAACTGCTGACGGCTACAAATTATTCAAAAAGTTTTTGAAATCGAACGACAACAAAATTCCATGCCAATTCTTTTCTGGGTTGAGGATAGGGCAGATTCTTCATGCACAACTGCGCCTTTCATTGTAGCGATTTGAATGCGCATAAATTTAATAGATTCATACAAGACTCCAGGGGTTGAAATGTTTCATTATGACCTAGTAGCCATTGGCCCCTAGATCAGAAATTTCTAGGGGCCAAATTATACTTCTAGGGGCCAATTATTTACGGTGTAAATCGGAGGAAATAAAATCGAAAGACGTTAAAAAAAAAAAAAATGACCAACTGGTTTCAATGTTGTCTTTTATTTTAGATTACCTGTAACTTAATCCTGCTGTTACAGGATTAACAAATTAATAAATTTAACAGGATTAAATTTAATCAGATTAACAGGATTAATAAAAAAAAACGTCTACTGTCTGCCCCGGATAATATATCCAAGACGTTTTCGGCGATATTTCGGAGACAATTGATTGGAGGATACTGAAACTTCACACACGAGATAAACTAAAAAGTACCAATTTTATTGCAAAGTATCAACAAAATCTTTCCAGCAGTTCAACATATTGTGAAAACAAGAATTAGATGGAAGATTTGTAGGTTATTTATCAAAACTGCATGTTCTAACATTGGCAGATCAACGTCATCGTAGCCCCAAAATAACATGTTAGGTATTGGTGATTTTCGTCAATTCCCAACAGATTTTAATGAAATATGAGGGAAAAAAATAATATTTTTTAGTTGATACATGTATGTACTGTGATAAGTTTCAATGCTGTTTTGTGAAGTGACATCTCCGAAATATCGCCGAAAACGTCCCGGAATAATAATAATAATAATAATAATAATCTTTATTTAATCTCGATGACCTAAGTAGGAAAACAGCCTCTTTTCATCAGGGTCGAGAGCTATAACTGGTTGAATAACAAATAAATACTACAAATAATAAAAGCATATGAGAGGATCATACAGAAATCAAATCAAGTGTGTCGCGATTAAAACAATATATAAGCACAATGATAGAGGTTAATATAAGAAAATGATATGTCAGTTAAATTCTTGTAAATATGTAATAAATTAAGATAAATGTTCAGTCTTTCTAAAATCATCAAAATAAAACTTAAAACAGGCAGTTTTAAAACTTCGTAGACTTTCGCATTTTCTAATATGTAAAGGTAAAATATTGTACTGCGTAGGAGCAGCTATTCTAAAAGCGTGCTTTAAAAGCTCCGTACGAGCGAATGGTACAGTTAAAAGTTCATTTGAGTTGGATCTTAAATTTCTACCTGACGAATGTACATTAATAAGAGATTTCAGATAAGATGGAGCTTGACCATTTAAAATTTTATAAACTAAAACAACAAGATTAAAACGGTATCTATAAGACAAAGGATACCAATTTAAGCGATAAAACATTTCACGAGAGCTTAACGAACTATCACAGCCGAGTACCAGACGCATTGAACGTTTAAGGAGGCTCTCGAGTCTGGCCATATCGGTTTGAATATATATTATCTGGGACAGACTAATTTCGTAGATGTCACTTCACAAAACAGGTGTTGTTTTCCACCGTCGTACTTCAACCACAGTCTTTTTTCCGCCCAGTTTTGCTGGGAACTGCGACGCAACTTCGTTGTTGATCGGTTTCTTCCCGACTAACAGTCAAACTTCCTTCGCCACCAGACACTGAACCCCCGGATAGTTGCCGTTTGCTGGTCAAACACTGCATAAGATTGGACTGCTTTGCCATGGTTATAAGAATCATAAACGCGACGATGAATAATGCTATTACAAACTTCGACCGTGCCATTCTACCATCACCGAATGCAGCTAAAAATGGCGGAAATGTCAACTGCGATAGAATCGAAAACGAGGCTCAGTCACATGGCATTATCGGAAGCCAGGCGACAACTGCACGGCGATTGAGGGGACTTCCTTAAAAACGAAATCACCGGGCTGTAGAACTCGTATAATATATTTTCGTTGCAAAAACAACCATCACCTTGCCTTTTTTGCTTGTCGCCATTGGCGATCTGTAGCATTTTTTCTGGTCGCCAAAATACAAATCTACTCGCATTTGGCGAGTAAAACGGCTACTTTTCAATCCCTGGACTCGCCTGTGTGTAACTGCGGTTACCCTTATGAAGACAACGAGCATTTTCTTTTGCACTGTCCAAATAACATAAAAAGACAGACTATGTTCTTAGAACTAGCACAATATCCTGGACTTACATACAAATCGCTCTTATTTGGTAATCCAGATCTTAATGACGAATCCAATGTAGAGATAGCGAACAGCGTACAAAAATTCTGTATAGAATCTGAAAGATTTAGAAAATTTGATTAAAGGTCAGTGTCAATGTTTGCCAATCACTCATGATTTGTCAGTAATGAGTATTTTTGTATTACTTCAGAGAGAAGATGTATGCATGAATTTTAAAATTATAATCTAGTGCAAATGTTTTTCTAGAAAATAACCGTCTAACGGAATTGTTATCAAGAGCTGCGTATTTATTTATATATTCCTTTCTTTATTGCCACAACTGTTGTTTTAGTTCCATTTACCATCCGTCATCTTGTTTGTATTTATATGTAAATTCATCCACTGTCATCTGGAGAGGTGTTAGTATAGGCTTGTCCTGTTCACCAATCCATTACCGAAATAAAAAATTGCAGGCAAGCACCTAAAAGGTGCGTGGACCCCTCAGCATGTTTTTTTTTAGTCAAGTAGGATCAGGGCTGCATCTAGAGCCAATTTAGTTCCGGGAAACATATGGGCGCCCAAAACTCAAATGAAACAAAAAACAAAAGTGTTGTTGTTGTTCAATGCGGGAGTTGCACAATACAGGGTTCCGGCCTCGGCCGCTAGGATCGCCTTTGTTTTTATTTCCGTTTTATACCACTTCTATCGTCTGCTAGGCACAGCTGAGTAGGCTGGCCGGTCGTTTCGCTTGGACGCGTAGCGGGCGATAACTCTCCGTAATAACCACCGCCCAATCGCCAAGATCGCGGCGAACAACATTTCCAGTTCATCGAGAAAAAGCAGCCGACATGGAAATAGATATGAAAATTGCAGCTACTGCGTGTTTACTTTAAGGTATGTGGTTGATTTACATGATTTTAAGTTCAATACTTGATATAATCGATAGAAACCTGTCGTAGTTTATTCGATTGTGCCTCCATATTGTTAGCAATGGTGAAAGACAAATATGCCGAATATAAAACCGGCCCGCGGGATGATTGAAATAGCATAAACGTTTCCGTTCCGGGTCGTTTATATTTTGGAAACATTCAAGGAATTCCCGTAGGTAAGCAAACCCTATGTTGCGAGATATCATGCAGGTAGTTGTCATTTGAACTCCGTTAAAGTCAATAAATCCCGCTATGTCGGCATTAGCGGACAATGGGTTTAAATGTCTATTCATGCCAGCATGCGTACAGCTGTTAGATCTCAGCGGGAATGGAGCTTTCTAAGCTGCCGTGAAAGAAAAGCTCAGTGCCTAGCAGACGATAGAAGTGGTATAAAACGGAAATAAAAACAAAGGCGATCCTAGCGGCCGAGGCCAGAACCCTGTATTGTGCAACTCCCGCATTTGAAAGGATTTCTGAAGGAAATACTAGAAAAAGCCTCTGGGATCCTCAATATCGATCCGATTGCATAGCTGGGTATTGAATTTCATGTGTTAATAAACCTCTGTTTTGTGATTGATCACAGGCTATTTGTGCCGAAATTCACTTACAAAAATTGGACCCTCAATAATGAATTACAAAAAGGAACTGGGAGTTTGGGATCAGAACCTGCAAAAAATTCCTGGATACCTTATAAAACAGACTTCGGTTTCACGTGAGTGGTGTGCTGGGATTACAGCATGCAAGAAAGTGTAGCTTTATCAGTGGCAATTTATGCATTGCACAAGTGTGATAACAAGTAAACACACTGATTGACACAGGCCCACCCTTATCATTATTGTTGGGGGGGGGGGGCATAAGCTCCAGGTATGCAAACTGGTTCAAAATTGCATCAAGCTAAAAATTGGCTCTCCTAATCACTCGTTTTAAATAATTTCCAAGGTACAGTAACATGTTTGGTGACAAAAATTGACAAAAATGTTGTACCAGTTAAATGTGTGGACACAAATATGGTTCATGCAAAAGTTTTAGGATAAAACATATGATGTAGAATAGAATGATTTAATAGCAAAATTAACGAAAATGTTGTCCTTCATTCAATGAGAATCTTGAATGGACCAGGCTTTCTTGTATCAGGCATGTCAGGGAACCTCCAAAATTCACAATGAAACATGCAACCAAGGGTTCGCGATGGGCATAGACAACAGTGCAAAAGCTAAGCCATCAATAAATAATAAAAAAAAAATAATCATGAAATCATCATAACCATCTGAAAATCTAATCATTTCATCAGTCAACATTGAGGAAGCTCTCACCAAAGTTTAGTCAGGCCCGACTTCATAGATCTGCAGATATTCAGCGGACAAGAACATGTTGACGGACGGACGTACGTACATGGCAACGACAAGACCCCACAGCCCTATGGGCTGAGGGGTAATATTGTTTAAACCAGATCTGGTGGACTTGGTAGAAAGGTTTGTCTTCAAAATTGAGCATAATATACCATCCTCTTATTGTAAGTAATTACCAGCACAATCTTTTATTCATACTTGCTAAATAGACAAAATATTGCTGAACATGGTATTAAATTTAATTTTCTCTCTACATGTCTATGCTGGATCATCATTCTGGCCTGAATGTTACTTTAAATTACCTACACCTCAAGTGTACCTTCTTGACTGTCAAAAAAACCTCAGTTTTAAATTACCTACGTACACCTAAAGTACACCTCCTGGACTTCTAAACAACATGAAAACTGTTATGTAAACTCAATTTTTATTATTATTTTGACACCAGGACACTAATACATCAAACTAACACCTGCTGTAACATTCTTCACTTCAAATTATCATAGCAATCAGTTAATGGGCACTGTTGTATAATTTACAGAGAAACTATTGTTAATCTCATGCAACCTTGGGCACCTGTGGATACATGTATGTTGTCAACCTTCAAGATATATTTTGAAAATGGTTATGTTAACGGTCACTTCCCAAGTACATTGGTCCATTGTATGCTTTTGCATTGGAATCCTCTGTGTGGCAATGTTGCAGAGGTAGATTTACGCTCGGAGCTGTTGATCCCTGATATGCCAGGAGATTGCATCATCCAGGCTAATTCCTCCGAACCCACTCAAACCGGTTTTGGCCCGAAGCTTGAACTTCGGAAATCTCCGTTGCATGCACTGGTTTTGTCAGACTGGGATGGGACTTTGAATGAGTGAGACGTACATATAGAATTCGGGCTGGAATGGAGGGAGGATTTTAATGGGGGATATTTTAGCTCTATATCGCAGTAGGTGTTGCTAGGCGGAGCACATGTTAAAGCTCCTTTATAAGTGTGGTGCTACCATTTTCCGACATACACAGTCACCTTCGGCTTTCCCTACTTTTAAGTTTGGCTGCTCATGTTAGATGTAGGCTTTGTAGCGAAAAAAGAACATTTATTGTAGGAGGAGGATGGGGATCAATCAACTGAGAGGTGTTCACTGAAAAATGAGAATACAAATATGCCTGGTACCTATTTTCAAAGGAGGTATGAATAAGTTTTTCAAACTTAGATATACCTCAAGTACACCTCCGCTACACCTCACCTGAGGGGTACACCTCATTGAGGGGTACACCTCACTGAGGTGCTAATTTGCATATTCAGGCTATTGTTTGTAAAAAAACTAAATGATATGGTAACATTGGAATTCTTTGGCAGTAGACAAAGAATGGAATTTGTTTCAGTAAACCTTGCACATTTTCCTTTGTCAGCTTTGCTGTCGCAATGCGTACAGTTTGACAGGCATCCGTCGTTAACCTTCTTTTACTCGTTTGTCTAACATCTGAGTGTGGGTTCCCGATCTGTTCACCGTGACAATTGACCTGAAGAAAATCCGTGACTTGAAATATACCTCGGCGACTGCATGGCGATCTCCAATGGTCTCTCCAGTGGTGCAAGCAAATATGGAGCGTTGAGGTCTAATCGAATGTCGACGCTTGCCGAAGCATAATGAGGCTAAATTTTTTTTTAGCTCTAAAGCAGGGCATGCTCTCAGCAAAAGTTTTGACATCGATTAACAACAACAACAAGTTTTTCTCGCTTCGAGCATTAGTAAAGATCAACGCCTATGAATCCCTGCAATGTAGAATTTTTTCCTACCTGTCACTGGTAAATTCTACGGGTCCGCGACAGGTGGACACGTGAACATTTCGCGCCCTGAATACACCTAATATTTGAGAGTACACCTCCCAGGTACACCTCAACTACATCTCAAAGCAGTAAGGGTTAGGGCATGCAGAACCTTGAAGCAACAATAGTTATCCGTATTTGATCAGTTGGTAAAATGAACTTCGCAGAAGAAATATAAGTGCTGACCGTGTAACTGACCTTCAATATTGAGCTCTTACCCAATACAGGTATGACAACTGAATAAACGCAGATGTCAGTTGGCTTTAACTAATCCAGAAATCCATATATGCCCTTACCGTTTTGAGGTGTCGAGGATCAGTTGAGGTGTGGTTGAGTATTTGAGGTGTACTTGAGTATGCAAATTAGCACCTCAAGTACACCTCAGGTGCACCTTAGTGAGTTGTACCCCTCAGGCGAGGTGTAATGGAGGTGCACTTGAGGGAAAATTTATCCTGTACCAGGCATATTTGTTTTCTCATTTCCAGTGACCACCTCTCAGTTGATTGATCCCCATCTTCCTCAAACAACAAATTCTCTGCAGCACTTCTTTCTATGAAAGCTTACATCTAACATATGAGCAGACAAACTTGAAAGCAGGGGAATTGCGTGTGGGAAAATGGGGGGGGAGGAGGTAGTACCAGGCTAACTAAAGGCCACGTCCACACTTGATCCCATCGGCCTAGTGTGAACTTGCCGTCCCTTTCACATGAGCAATATAAATCTCCGGTATAGACAGATGAAGGGCATTCAATAAGGGGAAACAGAAGTAGTTGGGGAAAAAACAGTCATTTCACGTCGTCATGTGGATATTTTTCGTTATTTTGCCATGGAAACCACAAAAATCAACAAAATGTCCCCAATTTCAATAGGCTTCTGCTTTATCATGCAACAATGCTGTATACCAAATTTGAAGTCTCCAGCTGCAACGGTACGGCTTTTAGAGCATTCACGTCGTAATGTGGATATTTTTCGTTATTTTGCCATGGAAACCACAAAAATCACCAAAATGTCCCCAATTTCGATAGGCTTGTGCTTTACCATGCAGCAATGCTGTATACCAAATTTGAAGTCTCCAGCTGCAATGGTTCGGCTTTTAGAGCATTCACGTCGTAATGTGGATATTTTTCGCTATGTTGCCATGGAAACCACAAAAACCACCAAAATGTCCCCAATTTCAATAGGCTTGTGCTTTACCACCCAACAATGCTGTATACCAAATTTGATGTCTCTAGCTGCAGCGGTTCAACTTTGAGAGCGGTCACGTCACAATGTGGATATTTTTCGTTATGTTGCCATGGAAACCACAAAACTCAACAAAATGCGCTCAATTTCAATAGGCTTGTGCTTTACCACCCAACAATGCAGTATACCAAATTTGAAGTCTCCAGCTGCAACGGTTCACCTTTTAGAGCGGTCACGTCGTTATATGGATATTTTTCGTTATGTTGCCATGGAAACCACAAAACTCAACAAAATGCGCTCAATTTCAATAGGCTTGTGCTTTACCACCCAACAATGCAGTATACCAAATTTGAAGACTAGCTGGAACGGTTCACCTTTTAGAGTGGTCACGTCGTTCATCCAGCCAGCCAGCCAACCATCCAGCCAGCCAGCCGGACAGCGTGACGACATGATCCCATCCGGCATATATGCCGATGGGATAAAAAGGACCTTTAACATTGGCTCACAAGTACCCTAATTGCCACACAGAGGATTCCAATGCAAAATCAAACAAGGGACCAATGTTTTGGGAAGCGACAGTTAACAAATCCATTTTGGTAATATGTCTAGAAGGTTGCAGGAGATTACCGATATTTTCTCTGTAAATTACACAACTGTGCTCATTAACTAATTGCCATGATAATTTGAAGTAAAGAATGTTTCACTGACCAGGTTTTAGTTCGATGTATTAGTGTCAAGTGTCCTGGTGTCAGTCCATGAGGTGTAGCCCCCCTACTTGAGGTGTAGGTAATTTAAAGTCACATTCTGGCTAGAATGATAATCCAGCATAGACATGTAGAGAGAGAGAGAGAGAGAATTACATTAAATGCCATGTTCAGCAATCTTTCATCTATAAAGTGAGTCTGAATAAAAAAAAATGTCCTGGCAATTACTTACAATAAGAGGCTGGATACAGGTATATTATGCTCAATTTGAAGACATATTTTTTCCCACCACGTCCACCAGGTCATGCAGGTGTATCTTAGGTGTAGGTGGATAACTGTATAAGTATGTTCAAACCAAGCTTCGTTCGGTGAACTGCAGGTGTTGGGGGTGTGGAAAATTACTGAAGAAAGTAGGGTGGAGAGAAAGTCGATGGGAGTCTCAGTGGTGATATATTAATGGGGAGGGTGATTGGCTATTGGAAAATTTTATTACGAGTGGCCACGGTGCTGCCACAATCTGTCCAATAAGAGAATGGGGTTTGACAGATAGAAATGTTAGGTGATAAGGTTGTGTTGGGTGTGGAGAAGGTTTAGTGTTGAATAAGAATGTGGGGATTACACTGTGCATGTCTATGCGACACTGATAAGAGGGATCGATGTGTAGTGTGGGTAATGTGTGGTATGGCATGTTCACATGACCAGTGCCCATCACAGTGCATTGGAGTACATCCATCCAAGTGGAATTGTGAATACAGATTTGGGGAATGGATGGGTATTCTAAATAAATTATTTCTTTGATGCAATTAAATTCCTACGGAGTAGGCTACCATCTGCAAATTGTCCGGTAGTCAGTCAGTGAGTCCATCAGAGACCTTTCGTCCGCAAAATAAGGAGAACCATTGACATTAGAATCTTGATTTTTTGCATGAAGCTGACCTACTTTTGATGGAAATTTCGGGGTGATTCTGACTTGGGCCACGCCCATCTTAATATAGGCTGCGGATTTCAACTTGAGGTGGGGGGATTTCCATGAGCTCAGTGCGCGTTTGAGTCCTAATGCCTACCCTACTTCGTAGGTCCTGTGACGTTAGTCACACTGCCATGTTGGTATAACAAGAACAAGAACTGCAAAGGGCCAAGTACGCACACTGTAGTCGATTGACAGCATCCTACATGATGGACAGTCCATCACATGGGAAGGAATTTACGCATACGCCTACCTGGGCTGCTGTTCATCTATTCAACACAGGAAAATGAATCAAACAGTATATCAGTGCATGCTTTGCTGAGCTGGGTGGGATTATAACATTATTATATCATTAGCCTGCAGGCAACAGTTTTGAGCTTTATGTAACAAAGACCACCGGTACATGTATTTCTGGCAGTTCATTGGATATGACGATATCCGACACATATCAAGATGGCTGGCGATCATCTTGAACTGCAGAGGTAAATGAAAAGCATGCCAACCATCCTCTCATCGATGTTAAATCACTCTCCAAATTTGATGTCAATTGGTTCAATAGTTCAAGATTTTGGTCGGAAAAGAAATGTGTAAAGATCCGACAATGCAAGATGGTTGATGACAGCCATCTTGGATTACACAGTCAAATGAAAAGCACTCCCAGCTGTTCTCTCACCAATGTCAAGGCACTCTCCAAGTTTGAAGTCGATCAGTTTAAACTAGTTACCGAGTTATTGGTTGGACAAGAAATGTGTGAAGATCCAACTGCCGAGATCCAAGAAGGCATCTTAGATTACGAAGGTAACTGAAATGCAATCCCAACTGTTCTCTCATCGATGTCAAGGCACTCTCCAAGTTTGAAGTCGATCGGTTCAAAAGTTACCGAGTTATGTACTGGTAGGACGAGAAATGTGTGAAGATCCAACTGCTGACAAACCAAGATGGTTGATGACGACCATCTTGAATTACACAGGTAACTGAAAAGCAATCCCAACCGTCATCTCACCGATGTCAAGACACTCAGCAAGTCTGAACACGATTGGTTCAATAGTTTTCGAGTTATTGGACAAAAAATGTGTAAAGATCCAACAATGCAAGATGGCTGATGGTGGCCATCTTGGATTACAAAGATAATTGAAAAGTAATCCTAACCGTCCTCTCACCAATGTCAAGACAATCTCCAAGTTTGAATTTGATCGGTTGAATAGTTCTCGAGTTATTGGTCGGATAAGAAATGTGTAAAGATACAACTGCTGAAATCCAATATGGCTGATTGTGGCCATCTTGGATCATGCAGGTAACTGAAAAGCAATCCCAACCGTCCTCTCACTGATGTCAAGACACTCTGCAGATTGAAGTCGATCGGTTCAACAGTTCTCAAGTTATTGATCGGACAAGAAATGTGTAACAAAATTACGGAATTACGGACGCCCGGTGTTTCTAGGTCCTGGGCCCGCCAATGTGGCAGGGGACAAAAATACATGTAGATGTTTCCCACCCAACATAGTTGCGAGAGACAGTGAACCTATCAAGAATGGACCTATCAAGAACGGACATACATGTATCAAGAATGGCCCTATCAAGAATGGAAATATCAAGGAAGGACAAACAAAGAATGGATCTATCACTAAATGGACATATATCGTTGTTTTGTAGGTTCTTATGTCATAGCATTTGTTTATAGATTTTTATATCATAGTGTCTATTTTACATGTCGTAGTGTTTGTTTTATCTGTTTTTATGTCATAGGTTTGCCCTACCTGTTTTATGTCATAGCACAGGTGTCTGTAAGCCTAGTATAGGTTTTACTTGTGTAATGTTTGTTTTATGTCTAATGCCATAGTATTGTACATGTCCCATGTCTTAATAATTTCTGTATGCATCATATATGGAAATAAAGTATTATTATTATATTCAAAAAAATATCAAGAATGGACATATCAACAATGGACTGATCAGGAATGGACATATATGTATCAAGAATGGACCTATCAACAATGGACATACATGTATCAAGAATGGACCTATCAACAATGGACATAAATGTATCAAAAATGGACATAAATGTATCAAGAATGGACATACTTGTATCAAGAATGGACATACTTGTATCAAGAATGGACCTATCAAGAATGGACATACACATGTACTTGTATCAAGAATGGACATGTCAGGTGTAAAAGAATGCTGCATTGTTAGCAAACTATCTCACTATTGTGGTCACATAACATGTGTCACATACATGTGTCACATGATCACAATAGAACTCGGAACTCAAGATAAAGACAATTCTTTATGGAATTACGGACGCCCGGTGTTTCTAGGTCCTGGGCCCGCCAATGTGGCAGGGGACAAAAATACATGTAGATGTTTCCCACCCAACATAGTTGCGAGAGACAGTGAACCTATCAAGAATGGACCTATCAAGAACGGACATACATGTATCAAGAATGTCCCTATCAAGAATGGAAATATCAAGGAAGGACAAACAAAGAATGGATCTATCACTAAATGGACATATATCAAGAATGGACATATCAACAATGGACTGATCAGGAATGGACATATATGTATCAAGAATGGACCTATCAACAATGGGTATACATGTATCAAGAATGGACCTATCAACAATGGACATAAATGTATCAAAAATGGACATAAATGTATCAAGAATGGACATACTTGTACCAAGAATGGACCTATCAAGAATGGACATACACATGTACTTGTATCAAGAATGGACATGTCAGGTGTAAAAGAATGCTGCATTGTTAGCAAACTATCTCACTATTGTGGTCACATAACATGTGTCACATGATCACAATAGAACTCAGAACTCAAGATAAAGACAATTCTAGATTCAGTTTCTAGGAGCCGACCTTGACCTTTGACATATTGACCTGTCAATAGTGTGAGAGGTATTTGTCCAGTTTATCTCCAGTGAAAACTTGGAGTGGATTGGCCAAACGCTTACAAAGTTCTCGTGATAAGAATTTGTGCCAAACGCACACAAATGGACAGACAGCGATTCTATGTTCAGCGACTGGGGTCCGGCGCACCCTGCATTGTCAGCACTCAGAAGAATGCATTGCACGCATTGCAAGATTTCTCAGAAAAGACAATTCAGTATCCATCTTGGCTCGGTCTCTGCTGTCGAAGTTAAAATCTATTGACTAAATAATAGAACAATCACAAAACTGAATACACATTATGTCTGCATGCATCCATATGGATAAAGAAAAGTACTCAAAAATATTTGGTGACCATTTCTGAACTGTTTATTGCAGATGGATAGATTTGGGCTGTCAACTAGCCATCACTTCGACACAAACAATGATGTCCAAGTTGACTAGATGTAGAACTGGTCTGTGAACTCCATGAGGACTGGTTATATAGAGAAGGGATCAATATACGCAGCCTCCTACAGTCACCTTTATTCAGCTGGTTCTATTTTATTTGCGGCCTTATTTCATAGTTTGCTTGATCCAAACACAGCTGTATCTATAATTAACATAGCATAAAAACATGTCCAGCAACTGATTGCATCGATTTCAGATTTTGTACAGCAGGCTAGTGTATAGATTTACACATAAATCAACAGGTGGTTCAGTCATTTTCAAGGCAGCAAATCACTAACTTTCACAACCATTTTAAGTGATTTGAGGTTCAAATCTATGCCTACACCCACAAAAACGGGAAAAAAACCCACATTCACGAATATATGAAAACAATACATTTACATGTATAAAATATGAAGAACTTCTTGCACAGACAGTTAATTTAATGGTCATGCCAAACCTAGTACTGTTATACTCCACAAATAATTAGTTTTACACACAGTTCCCCCAAAACACTGTAAAAATATAAAACATTTAGAAGAGCAACAGGAATTAGATATCATTGCCTGGGAAAATAGTCTGTCTCGAATACACCCCTGAAGCATATTAGTATACAATAGTCGGGTTGATGTACAAGTTCAATGAAAGTATCGTTTATATGACTTTGAGATCAACGTTCTTAATCCACATCTACACACAACACAGTTATTGCATTAGGCAAATATACCATTACGTAGAGTAATGAATCGAAACTAAAAAATATGCAGACAAAAATTTCTTGTTCTGGTGAAAAAAATAAGCAATACGAAGCTGCGCATCAGAAAACCCCTCGGCTCTGGGCGCCAGCCATTCATAATGTATTCAATTTGAACCAAGACTTCAGGAACACCAAGCAGTCAAGTGACAAATATACAGATTATGAAAAAATTGTAATTAGAAATGGTCTCTAAGGTTTCCATCCAATCAGAGAAACCGGTATTCATTACATAAGTCTCTTGATGCATCGATGATGCATAGCAAATTTTACATCGAGCATTTGAAAGTTATCAGAGATGGAGATCATTAATGATTTCGCATAAATTAAAGATGGCCACCCATCCTTCCCACCACTCAGGAGAACTGATGTAGTTATTCATTGCAAGTCTTCTAATACATGGATGCTGTATACCAAGTTTCATATAGAACACTGAAACGGTATCAAAGATATACATCATTGAAGATTTTGCATAAATTAAAGATGGCCACCAAGGTTTCCGCCCAATCAGAAACACCAGAACTGTCATTTATCGTAAGTCTATTGATGCATCGATGATGTATATCAAATTTTACATCAAGTACTTGAACGGTATCAGAGATAGAGATCATTAATGATTTTGCATAAATTAAAGATGGCCGCCCATCCTTCCCACCACTCAGAGGAATTGATGTGGTTATACATTGAAGGTCTCTTGATACATCGATGCTGTATACCAAGTTTCGTATAGAACACTTGAATGGTATCAAAGATATATATCATTAAAGATTTTGCATAAATTAAAGATGGCCGCCAAGGTTTCCACCGAATCAGGGAAACTGGTTTGGTCATTCCTTTGAAGTTTCTTGATGCATCGATGATCTATACTAAGTTTCACACTGAACAGTGAAATGGTACCTGAGATACACAAGATTAATGGTTTCGCATAAATTAAATATGGCCGCCAAAGTTTCCAACCAATCAGGTCCAGATTCAATAGGGTTCTAGGTCATGAGCATATAGATGTGCAGTGCAAGTTTGGTGTGCCTAGGGTAAGTCGTTCTAAAGATATCTTGGTAACGAGAAAGCTGTGATGATTTCGCATAAATTAAAGATGGCCGCCAAACTTTCCAACCAATCAGGCCCAGATTCAATAGGGTTCTGGGGCACGAGCATATGGATGTGCAATGCAAGTTTGGTGTGCCTAGGGTAAGTCGTTCTAAAGATATCTTGGTAACGAGAAAGGTGTGACGGACAGACGCCCCGACGGACGGACGGACAGACGGACGGACGTACATGACGACAATACCCTTCGGCCTAGCAAATTTTACATCGAGCATTTGAAAGTTATCAGAGATGGAGATCATTAATGACTTCGCATAAATTAAAGATGGCCACCCATCCTTCCCACCACTCAGGAGAACTGATGTAGTTATTCATTGCAAGTCTTCTAATACATGGATGCTGTATACCAAGTTTCATATAGAACACTGAAACGGTATCAAAGATATACATCATTGAAGATTTTGCATAAATTAAAGATGGCCACCAAGGTTTCCGCCCAATCAGAAACACCAGAACTGTCATTTATCGTAAGTCTATTGATGCATCGATGATGTATATCAAATTTTACATCAAGTACTTGAACGGTATCAGAGATAGAGATCATTAATGATTTTGCATAAATTAAAGATGGCCGCCCATCCTTCCCGCCACTCAGAGGAATTGATGTGGTTATACATTGCAAGGTCTCTTGATACATCGATGCTGTATACCAAGTTTCGTATAGAACACTTGAATGGTATCAAAGATATATATCATTAAAGATTTTGCATAAATTAAAGATGGCCACCAAGGTTTCCACCGAATCAGGGAAACTGGTTTGGTCATTCCTTTGAAGTTTCTTGATACATCGATGATCTATACTAAGTTTCACACTGAACAGTGAAATGGTACCTGAGATACACAAGATTAATGGTTTCGCATAAATTAAATATGGCCACCAAAGTTTCCAACCAATCAGGTCCAGATTCAATAGGGTTCTAGGTCATGAGCATATAGATGTGCAGTGCAAGTTTGGTGTGCCTAGGGTAAGTCGTTCTAAAGATATCTTGGTAACGAGAAAGCTGTGATGATTTCGCATAAATTAAAGATGGCCGCCAAAGTTTCCAACCAATCCGGCCCAGATTCAGTAGGGTTCTGGGGCACGAGCATATGGATGTGCAATGCAAGTTTGGTGTGCCTAGGGTAAGTCGTTCTAAAGATATCTTGGCAACGAGAAAGGTGTGACGGACAGATGGACGGACGGACAGACGGACGGACGTACAGGATGACGACAATACCCTTCGGCCTAGCAAATTTTACATCGAGCATTTGAAAGTTATCAGAGATGGAGATCATTAATGATTTCGCATAAATTAAAGATGGCCACCCATCCTTCCCACCACTCCGGAGAACTGATGTAGTTATTCATTGCAAGTCTTCTAATACATGGATGCTGTATACCAAGTTTCATATAGAACACTGAAACGGTATCAAAGATATACATCATTGAAGATTTTGCATAAATTAAAGATGGCCACCAAGGTTTCCGCCCAATCAGAAACACCAGAACTGTCATTTATCGTAAGTCTATTGATGCATCGATGATGTATATCAAATTTTACATCAAGTACTTGAACGGTATCAGAGATAGAGATCATTAATGATTTTGCATAAATTAAAGATGGCCGCCCATCCTTCCCGCCACTCAGAGGAATTGATGTGGTTATACATTGAAGGTCTCTTGATACATCGATGCTGTATACCAAGTTTCGTATAGAACACTTGAATGGTATCAGAGATATATATCATTAAAGATTTTGCATAAATTAAAGATGGCCGCCAAGGTTTCCACCGAATCAGGGAAACTGGTTTGGTCATTCCTTTGAAGTTTCTTGATGCATCGATGATCTATACTAAGTTTCACACTGAACAGTGAAATGGTACCTGAGATACACAAGATTAATGGTTTCGCATAAATTAAATATGGCCGCCAAAGTTTCCAACCAATCAGGTCCAGATTCAATAGGGTTCTAGGTCATGAGCATATAGATGTGCAGTGCAAGTTTGGTGTGCTTAGGGTAAGTCGTTCTAAAGATATCTTGGTAACGAGAAAGCTGTGATGATTTCGCATAAATTAAAGATGGCCACCAAAGTTTCCAACCAATCCGGCCCAGATTCAGTAGGGTTCTGGGGCACGAGCATATGGATGTGCAATGCAAGTTTGGTGTGCCTAGGGTAAGTCGTTCTAAAGATATCTTGGTAACGAGAAAGGTGTGACGGACAGACGGACGGACAGACGGACGGACGTACATGACGACGACAATACCCTTTGGCCGAGGAGTAAAAACAGCCAACTTATGGTAATCCCCCTAATGATTCAATCCACATATTGAAATTCAATCACCATCAATTTTGGAGACAAAATTTAATTGACTTCTCTAAATAAAATTTGATCGCTCTAAATCATTGAAATAATGAAGAAATAATGGATCTGCACGATTTTGAACCACTTGTTCAACTTCCTTTTCTAATAAATCTGATCACCCCCCGACTTTATATTGCAAAATTTCACTTCCTGTGATTGAATTATAAGAGAAATTACCATAGTTTATGCAGAGATTAGTTAAAAGAGCAGGAACCAAAAATTGGTCTCAATACAGGACAGCACAATATTTTACCAAACTAATTCTGGAATAGACATACAGACATCATTGTAGACGTCAAAATGTGAGTTGTTTTCTTTCGATTCGATTCGTCGTTATGAGTTTGTGATTTAAAATGTTGTTTTAACGAGTATTGAGAAGTGAAAATTTGTGTGTGACTGCGGTCATTTCTAGTCGTGAAACTTTCTTGTGTAAACTATAGGGCCAAGAATTTTGTAAGTATGTCACTAAATGATAGATAAACGTAACAAATAGAGAGAGAAAGTAACAAATACTTAAGTTCATGTAGAGTTGTAAGCCAACTACCGTATCTATTTATGTTCTTGGCATTATTCAGTGATCAGATTTCGTTACTTTACTGGTAATACATAGTTTCTTGTCTTGTAGCTTGAACCATCCGCGCTGACATCTATAGATCATCTAGAAGGTGTTTGTATGTCCAGAAATCACCAAATAAATGCTCTGCAGAGGATATAACTTAGAACTGCATGTTCTCTACTAGTACTGCGGTACAATGATGATAGAGGTGTATTATGAGCTGCGGTCAATAAACATTTGAATGGACAATAAATACAGGATGTGTATCGAAAACTTGTGCTCTCAGTTTGACTAATTAATCATTTCTACAATCATTGTGGCACCTATATCCAGCTTTCAGTAGATAAAGCTTTGGGCTCAATAAAAAACAGTGTGAACACGAGCATTCCCACAAATACCTTTAGAACTAATTTTCAGACCCTGGCAGGGAAAGCAATCGCAATCATGTACCAACACATCAAATTTGTTCTGAAAAGAAATTTTGACTTGGCCTCCAGGTGTCGCAACCTATAAGTGGATCAGCATGATAAACAGTCCCAGATGAGATCTTGAGGCAAGGTACCCACATACCAAATCTGGAAAGAATCTGTTCAGGTATTCAAAAGTTTTTTTATCCAGAGGAAAAATTTTAATTTGGCCCCAATGAGTCATCATAGGCGAATCGGCATTAGAAACAATCCCAAGCGAGATCTTGAGGAAATGTTAAAAGAGTTCGTACTCTAGTCCCACTTAAGCCCTCAAATAGATCTTCTGTGAATCTGGTATCACTAACAGGCAATTGGTTGGGCAATAATTATCATGCACAGACCGGCCTATCTATGTATGACTTATCTAAGGACAGAATTTCACATCTGCTCTTTCATCAGCGTATAAACTGTCAAATGATGTGGTTCAAACTGTGTAAGCTTGCGCGCACAGTTTGCACTAAGTTTGAAGCACATCGTTTGACAGTTTATACCTCGATAAAATGCCAACATGCAAAATCAATCCTTATAATTGTATGCTCTAATCCTCAATTCATGCATTTCCATCTTTTGAAAAAGGAACTGCTACAAAATGCAATGGACTGACATCGACTACCAGTCAGTTGAGCTGAAAGGGAATTTCCATATGCTTTGTCCATATGATATTTGTAGTACTGCACATTATTTTTGATGGAAGAAAATACAAGAAAACAATGTTTTCAATTCAAGCCCCATTTTAACCAAGCCTCAACACCACAGGATGTCACAGAGCTTAAATCTTACCTTGAATTTTTGAACTACTACAACAGATTCTTGCCAAATTTGGCTACACTACTTGCACCTCTACATGAGCTGTTGCGTCAAGATGTTCAGTGACATTTGGATAAACCACAACAGGACGCATTCCAGAAGTCAAAAGATTTACTCAATTCTTCAAAACTAGTGGTCCACTTTGATGCCAAAGATAGTGCCACGGCACTGTAGCTCATCTGGCTGTAACTGGAGAAAGTAGCTGTGAGAAATTTTTACTAAAAAACTGCAATAGATGAGTTTCTAACTTGTGTTGTCCCCACTGAACCCTAAATGATCCATGCAGTGATTTCCAAAGATTTCATGATAACAAAGTTTCATAGAAAATTCAAGATGCAGCCATATTGGATTTTCAAAAGGGACCAAAAAAGGTATCTTGCACAACTGGACCACAAGGGGAACCTGTGCCAAAGATCCCTGCAGTAATTTCCTGAAAATGCACGATAACAAAATTTCCTCGGGAAATTGAAGATGGCCGCCTGGTGGCCATATTGGATTTTCGAATCATACCAGAGAGGTATCTTGCACAACTAGACCCCAAGGGGAACCTGTGTATCAAATTTGAGAAAGATCAATGCAGTACTTCCTGAGAAATCGCGATAAAGTTTCATGGCGAAATCCAAGATGGCCACCTGGTGCCCATGCATATTGGATTTTCGAATCAAATCACAAAACGTATCTTGCACAACTAGACCCCAAGGGGAACCTGTGTACCAAATTTGAGGAAGATCCATGCAGTACTTCCTGAGAATTCACGATAACAAAGTTTCATACGGAAATCCAAGATGGCCGCCTGGTGGCCATATTAGAAATTCAAATTGGACTAAAGTACACATGTTGTACAACTAGGCCCCAAGGGGAATCTGTGTACCAAATTTGAGAAAGATCCATGCAGTACTTCCTGAAAAATCACGATAACAATGTTTCATGGGGAAATCCAAGATGGCCACCTGGTGGCCATATTGGATTTTCGAATCAAAGCAGAAAAGGTATCTTGCACAACTAGACCCCAAGGGGAACATGTGTACCAAATTTGAGAAAGATCCATGCAGTAGTTACTGAGAAATAGCGACAACAATGTTTCATCGGGAAATCCAAGATGGCCGCCTGGTAGCCATATTGGATTTCTGAATCAGACCACAAAACGCATCTTGCACAACTAGACCCCAAGGGGAACCTGTGTACCAAATTTGAGAAAGATCCATGAAGTAGTTCCTGAGAAATCGCGATAACAAAGTTTCATGGGGAAATCCAATATGGCCGCCTGGTGGCCATATTGCATATTCAAATTGGACTAAAGTACAAATGTTGTACAACTAGACCCCAAGGGAAACCTGTATACCCAATTTGAGAAAGACCCAAGCAGTACTTCCTGAGAAATCGCGATTACAATGTTTCATGGGGAAATCCAAGATGGCGGCCTGGTGGCCATATTGGATTTTCGAAATCAAAGCAGAAAAGGTATCTTGCACAACTAGACCCCAAGGGGAACCTGTGTACCAAATTTGAGAAAGATCCATGCAGTAGTTCCTGAGAAATCGCGACAACAATGTTTGATCAGGAAATCCAAGATGGCCGCCTGGTAGCCATATTGGATTTCTGAATCAGACCACAAAAGGTATCCTGCACAACTAGACCCCAAGTGGAACCTGTGTACCAAATTTGAGAAAGATCCATGAAGTAGTTCCCGAGAAATCGCGATAAAGTTTCATGGGGAAATCCAAGATGGCCACTTGGAGGCCATATTGGATATTCAAATTGGACTGAAGTACACATGTTGTACAACTAGACCCAAAGGGGAACCAGTGTACCAAATTTGAGAAAGATCCATGAAGTAGTCACCGAAAAATAATTATGACAAGATTTCACTGGCAAATTCAAGATGGCCGCCATGGCAGCCATATTTGAAATCGTATCGACACCGCATGAACAAATTCTAGTGTACTCATTGGGGGGAACATGCATGCCAAGTTTCAGCTTAATCGGCCAAGCGGTTTCAGAGAAGAAGATGTTTACGGACGACGCACGCCACACGACGGACGATGGACGACGGACAGTCAGGCCATGACATAAGCCCATCGGGCCTTCGGCCCAGATGAGCTAAAAAGGACATGATCATGGCAGGTCATGCTACGCCACATGGAGTTGGCGTTGTTCTTTGGCATCGGATGGATGATGGGACAGAGAGACCAATCAGTTTCGTCTCATGCATGTTGACCGCTGCTGTACGAAATTATTCACAACTGGATAAGGAAGGCCTCCATGTAATTTTTGGAATTAAACGATTCCACATGTATATGTTCGGACGAGCATTTCAACTTGTCACCGACCACAAACCATTGGTTAAGCTATTCAAGGAGGCGAAATCCAATCCTCAAATGGCATCACCATGTGTTCAACATTGGGTGTTAACACTTTAGGCATATATGTACAAGATTATCTATACAAACCAGGAAGCCTACACTCTAATGCAGATGCATTAAGTCAGTTACCGGGACTCCACCAGCAAATGCTACATCAGAGGTTGAGTAAAAAAATGGTGTTACTTGTTGAACAACTTGGACACCTCATATATAACTGCTGAGCAGGTGAGATCATGGACAAACAGAGATCCAACATTCTCTCAAGTGAGACGCTACATCCTTGAAGGGTGGCCTGAAACTGTTACTGATGACAACATCAAGCCATTTCTTGCCGGAAATGCGAGCTTACAGTGCAAAATGGATGCATTCTGTGGGGCACTCGTGTAGTTATTCCTCCACAAGTACGGAAGGGAGTTCTAGAACAGCTTCACAAGGCACATCCCGAAATGACCAGGATGAAAGGACTTGTGGGTAGCTATTTGTGGTGGCCCAGAGGAAAACTGTGAAATCATGTTTTGTCTGTCAGGAACACCATAAGATTCTCCAAGTGCACCATTGCATCCATGGGAGTAGCCAGAAAATCCTTGGGAAAGACTCCATATTGACTATGCCCGGCCACTGTTAGGAAAAATGTTCCTAATCATCCAAGATGCTCATTCCAAATGGATGGATATTTACCCTATCAATAGCAAAACATCACCAACAATTGAGAAATTGCGACGGTCATTCAGCAATCATGGATTACCTTGCACGATTGTGTCCGACAACGGACCGCAATTTACAAGTGAAACTAAACGGTATTCAACAGGAGACGTCTGCGTCTTATCTTCCATCAACAAATTGTCTTGCTGAAAATGCAGTAGTCATTCAAGGGAAGCATCATCAAAATGACCGGTGACAATGTTGTTTCAAAGTTCCTGTGGATATACGGAATAACCCTCCACACAACCACAGGGTTATCACCAGCCGAACTGTTACAGGGTCGAAGGCTGAGAATGTACCTGGACTTGCTTCAACCTGATGCAAAAGCACGCGTACAAAAACCACAGACGCGTCAGAAGAGACAACATGATGAAAATTTCAAACAGTGTTCTTTCACATCTGGAAAGACAGTGTATGTTCGAAATTATGCACCTGGACCAAAATAGCTTCCAGCTACATGTATGATCGAAAAAGTATCCTGCACTGTCATCTTGTGTGATGGTACAGATGAATTTTCAGAAGGCATAGTGACCAAATTCGCAAAAGGTCTGGAGATGAAACGGATTCTGTGTTACAGGACAATACTGGAGTAACAGTACCCGTACCAGATGTTACTGTGGCACCATCCATGAGGATATAGCCCGAAGTTCCACCCGGACTTCAGATGGCCAGATTGTGACAACAATGCTTATTGTGGAAGCTCGGAGTGTGACATCAGGGTGTACGTCACCTGACAAAATAACGCGTCGTTATCCTACGAGAGATCGAAATCCTCCAAGTTTTTTTTTTAAGGATTATGACCGTAAGTGAAGGGACAGTTGTGGATTCTTATCGGACATTAATGTTGAATATTAACATGGAAGTTTCACTAGTGTAGAATCCACTTGACTTTATTCATTTGTTATTTTCTTAGTTCAAAAGAAATCTGTGTTTTTGAAGGATACTATGGTTGAATTGATGCATGGACAGTTGACTGAAACGCCCCCCGTCGGGTTACATTATGGCGGCAATCAGCTGCGTTGTTAAAAATTTATGCTGGTATTTTATGACCACGACACCGCACAGGATTTCACAATTCTATTTCACAATCTTGGAAGATACCAACCCCATGAAAACATTAAAATACCTGAACTGTATTATCCGGCAGATTGTTTCGCTTAACCAAAGGGGGTTAGGATTGCGTCACAATTTGCACGACAGCAGTTTCATGATATGACAGCCAAATGGTTCAAGTGAAAGTCATCTCCGATTATGGTAACACTGGCATACTTTTTTGGTTACCGCTAGCTTGTTTCGATTATAATCAGCATCACATTTTACTGATTTTTTTTTACTTAAACACGAGTGAGCCAACAACTTGACAATTGAATGGACAACAATGGACAGGAATTCTGATTTTGAAGGTCTTTTTAATTTCAATTTTCTTATTATTTCTATTTCACCAGATGCTGGCGCAGGAACATGGACGGCAACCTGCACCAGATGCTGGTGCAGACAGCCAAAATGTACAAGTTAGATCGACTGGCCATGGAGCTGAGAAAAATGATAACCACTCAGATGGTTGACGAAGCGACTTGAAGGTATCAGGTAAAATTGGTGACCAACAGGACAGCGGGGTAAACTTATGTAATTGAATTTGGTGCATCAGATTGAGGCTGCATTGGGAAAGAAATTAGGATGGCTGGAATATGTGCTATTTGGAGCGCAGTATAGGAGAGGTATGACACTACCAGAATGTAGTGTTCTACGTTCACACTTTGATGAGAATGAGAGACCCTGAAGGATCTTGGCGCCCACCATTGTCCGATAATTGTAAGCTAATGACAAGAGGATCTTTGTGTCCATTGTTTCTAAGAACAAACGATTGATTTGTAATTTTGTTTACAGAATTTCGAATCTGAGCGAAAAAGATCGAAAAAGGGACACTGGAAAACAACAAGATATCAACTTTCTAAGTTTAAGGAGTTTCAAGATTTCTAGAAACTGTACTTATGTCGGTTGTTATAGTACAAGAGAAAAGTTAGTCTGAAAGTGAATGTCCGGAGGATCCTTCGTCTTCGTTTTGTAGTATTTTTTTTTGCACGTGTCATCATTGGGTACTGGAAGCGAAGATAAATCTCTTCGACCCTTTGGCATGAAACTATGAAGCTATGAAACATACTTAAGATTTTATAATTAGGAACGAATTCTGTTCCGTTTACTGTGTTAGTTTGAGATATCTCTTTTAAGATACCATGCTCGAAAATAGTAAGATGGTACAATACTTAATACTGAAGGGATCCGCGCAGTAATGTTAAAACTTCGAAATTGTCTGAATCCTGATCATCCCCCTTGGATCGAAACACGCAGTAGTCTACAGTTGTCGAGTTGTAACGTTGTGTCACAAGAGTGACGTCCCTTCATGTAGCCAACCCGTCGGCAGACGAAACAGTGTGGCAGTTCACTGGACTAAAGAAAACTGAATTAAAATTTGAAGAAATACATTTTAATTCCGAATTATTTGAACCTCTTGATATGGAAGGTGAAGGTATGGATATTCTCTATAGACTATAGTCACTATATAGAATATGTCCCACCGTTTGATCCGCCGACTCGTGTGATGCAACGTCACAACTCTGGAATATCGTATTAATTCGAAGCGTAACTTGGATTTTCGAATCGGACCAAAAGGTGTATCTTGCACAACTAGGCCCCATGTGGGACCTGTGTACAAAATTTCAGAAAGATCCATGAAGTGGTTCCTGAGGATTCACGATAACTATGTTTCAAGGAGAAATCCAAGATCGGCGCCTGGTGACCATATTGGACTTTCGAATCGGACCAGAAAAGGGTATTTTGCTCAACTAGACCCCAACGGGAACCTATGTACCAAATTTGAGAAAGATCCATGCAGTACTTCCTGAGAAATCACGATAACAAAGTTGCATGGGGAGATCCAAGATGGCCGCCTGGTGGCCATATTGGACTTTCGAATCGGACCAGAAAAGGTATCTTGCACAACTAGACCCCAAGGCGAACCTGTGTACCGAATTTGAGAAAGATGATCCATGCAATACTTTCTGAGAAATGACAATAAAGTTTCACGGGGAAATCCAAGATGGCTGCCTGGTGGCCATATTGGATTTTCGAATCGAAACAGAAAAGGTATCTTGCACAACTAGACCCCAACGGGAACCTATGTACCTAATTTAAGAAAGATCCATGCAGTACTTCCTGAGAAATCATGATAACAAAGTTGCATGGGGAGATCCAAGATGGCCGCCTGGTGGCCATATTGGATTTTCGAATCAGAAAGAAAAAGGTATCTTGCACAACTAGATCACAAGGGGAACCTGTGTACCAAATTTGACAAAGATCCATGAAGTAGTTCCTGAGAAATCGCAATAACAAATTTTCATGGGGAAATCCAAGATGGCCATCAGATGGACATATTGGATTTTGGAATCGGACCGAAAAAGGTATCTTGCACAACTAGACCCCAAGGGGAACCTGTGTACCAAATTTGAAAGATCCTTGCAATACATCCTGAGAAATGACAATAACAAAGTTTCATGGGGAAATCCAAGATGGCTGCCTTGCGGCCATATTGGATTTTCGAATCGGACCAGAAGGGATATCTTGCACAACTAGACCCCAAGGGGAACCTGTGTGCCAAATTTGAGAAAGATCCATGCAGTAGTTCCTGAGAAATCGCGATAACAAGAATTGTTTATGGACGGACGGACGGACTGACGGACGACGGACCACGGACGAAAAGTGATTTGAACAGCTCACCATCTGGTGATGGTGGGCTAAAAATGCAACCGAACTCTACACTGAACTGTATAACACCTCCCAGACTCCAAAGAAAACAGCACAGAATTTCTTGATCCATTATATGGACATTAGACAAAAAATAGAATTTGCTTCCCAAGAAGTAGACTCTGGCATAGCATATTGATAGGACATTCGTGAGAAATATGTTTCTTCACTCTGGGGAGACTGGCCCCTTTAGTTAGTCTGTTAGAGGTTACATGGCTCCATTTCTACAGGATGTGAATGTCACTCATGAGATCACTGGAGATAGAGGTAAACCCAATTCAGGAAATGCTAATTGACTTCGACAATGAGAAGAGTACCCTATTTCTTCTAATGTTCTGAAAACTGGGGCAAGGATATGTTAGTTATCCCAAGAATTGAAAATAAAGCTCGTGAAATTTGTAGAATGTTACCAGAATTTCTCTTCACAGATGCCTGAAGTTAAGTTTTGCCGTTTGAATAATCAGAAGAAATAGGCAGTGGGCACAGCTTGTGACGAAGTCCCAAGCAATTCGTCACAAGCAAGTGAAAAGGACATTAAACATCAGAACTGTAGTAGTAAGAGTAGTACACTTACCTGTGATGTAAATGAACTTAATGCAGCTGTTTCACACTTGCATCCATAACAGCATTCAAAACTAGTCTAACTTGTTGGAAATAGATGTACTAGCACTGTATACATGAAGGAAATAAAAGTAGGGGACAAAAGAGTTCAAGCCTCTCAAGCATGGCTTGAGTGAACTATGACAGGGCTGAAATTAACCCTTGTCCTGTCAACTCCGTGTATACACGTTGCTGGACTGTCAAGTTCCCAGTGTCGACTCCGGATATATACGTTCCGAGAAACTGTCGGACGTTTGATCGTTTTTCGAAAGAATTTGAAGCCACGTGTGGAAAAATCAAACCAGACACGACTTACTCCAACTATAACGTATTATTTCATTAATTATTTCACGTGAGTTCGGTGTTTATTATTAAAAAAGACACTTATTTATGTGAAGATCGTCTACAAATTTAAAACAGAGCGTCATTTATTGAGAAAAGTTTGTTGAAACGCGTAAAAACCCACCCTGTTTACGAGCTTCTCCAACGAAAACGCGGAAGACAATCCCAACGTTAAAGATGTCAAATTGAAGGGCAACAACTCTGCTTTCATTCTTCTCAACCTTTCACGTGTCAGGTTGTAAAAATGCGTCAATTTTATTGGATAAAATGGTCATGTGTTTCGAGTCCTTTCCATTCAACTCCAATGAACCCGGGAAAATGCTGATCACATGACGTAAGCCGACTTCCTGATTGGTCAAACAGCTTCAACTGCTCATTAGCATAAAATATTCACGAGTTACGCATGCGCCCTGGCCGATTTCGACGAAGTCAGAATGGCGCTTGGTTTCGCGGTGGGAAGCTACACTTCGCGTAAACAGAAGGATTTTTACCGATTTACTTGGAATATTCAATAAATATTCAATAATCGTTATGCTACGAGTAACCAGGAATACATACTGTGACATCTATAAGAATTTAGACGAGTTATTAAGTGGAGATGAAGCAAAACAGACCGTCCATCGGTAGTACTCTGAACGTGATAGAATTCTAACGTGAGTTTTATGGTGCACAATTTTTGCCGAATTGCGATTCCTATATATTTCTAAAGCTGTAAAATGGCAAATCTTTTCGAGTGCATGTTCAGTGTTTCAAATTGATGTATCGTGCATCAAATACCATCCATTATTTCAATTTATTTATAAATTTCAACGACCAGACAGTCGCCTCTTTCGAGCCCATTTTGAACAGTTCAACTCTGCTTGACAGTCTGGCACTCACACGCTGACCAGCGTATAACTGGCCGACAGGACTAGGGTTAAGTGGCATTGGTTTGTTGTTAGGTGAGCGAGTGATTAAGTGAATATGATTTAACGTCACTCTCAACACTATTTCAGTCATATCACAATGTTGGTTCCTATTCCTTTTAATACCCAGAAACCACACAGGTAGGGTCCTATTCATTTTAACACCAGAGACCCCACAGGTGAGTCCTATTCCTTTTCACACCTGGGATCCCCACGGGTGCCCCAGTTAGTCGCCTCTTACAATAAGCTCTCTGAGGAGCTGAGATCTATTCTTACCATGACTTGGAGTGTGTGTTAAGCCAAATGTGGAGGTTTTTCACTATGAAGGGCTGGGTGGAAATACTTGTACAGCTAGACAATGGTTCTATGCTCAGTGAAGCATTAAAAGTACCAGTTTTGGTAGCCAAGTGTAATGAAATCCACAACCCTATTATTGGGTATTCGTTGAGTATGTGGAGAAATGTTCAGCAAATTTTGATAAACTTCTCCCCACTCTAGGTCGTGCCTTCTCAGGAATAGGGAACAGCAAATGGAAGTGATTGTGAAGTCTGCTACAGACCGAGTCGACAACTAAACAGGCAATCACCATCCAGGCCAAGAAATCAAACTGAAGTGCATAGTGAGGCCTGGGCTTGTTAGAGAAGCCATATTTGAACCTGAACTGGAGTCTACCCTTCAAGAAGGACTACTCCTAATGGAGACAGTTGTTAGCATTCCAGCTGCAAATAAGTGAAAACAACTCAGAAGTTGATATTGTTATGATGGCCGAGAAGGGACATCGCTGTATTGTGTTATGAATCACACGAAGGCAGGATGCGAAGTCAGGATGCGAAGGACGAAGGCAGGATGTGACGCGCGAAGTCAGGATGCGAAATCAAAACATGAAGCGCGAAGTCAGGATGCGAAGTCGCGAAGGCAGGATGCGAAATGGCGAAGCCAGGATGCGAAGCGCGAAGTCAGGATGCCAAGTCGCGAAGGCAGGATGCGAATTCGCGAAGTTAGGTGCCGTGACTTCGCGCTTCATGTTTTGATTTCGCATCCTGACTTCGCACTTCGCATCCTGGCTTCGCCACTTCGCATCCTGGCTTCGTGACTTCGCATCCTGACTTCGCGCTTCGCATCCTGCCTTCGCATCGTGACTTCGCGCTTCGCTTCCAGTCTTTTCAATGCTTTGTTTTGATTTCGCATCCTGACTTCGCGCTTCGCATCCTGGCTTCGCCACTTCGCATCCTGCCTTCGCAACTTCGCATCCTGACTTCGTGCTTCATGTTTTGATTTCGCATCCTGACTTCGCGCTTTGCATCCTGCCTTCGTCTTTCGCATCCTGACTTCGCATCCTGCCTTCGTGTGTCGGTCCAGATTCATTAACACAATACAGCGATGTCCCTTCTCGGCCATCATATATTGTGGTGCCGGGGAGACAGGTTCTTGGAAGCCTGCAGACTTTCCTCACATTTGATGTTGCTCAAGTGGAACCAGTTGTCCCACCACCTTTGTACAGTAAAGTTAAAGCTGATCTGCAGGACTTGACTGACAAGGAGAGGATCACCAAGTCATCATCCCCATATGCATCGGCCATGATTTTTGTGTACAAGCACAATTGTACACTGCACCTCTGCATTGATTATGGAGAAGTCAACAGAAAATCTGTGCTATACCTGCAACCGATACCAAGAATTCCCGATATACTGCAGACTTGGGTGGTTACTCTTGGTTTACACCAATGGTCATGTAATCCAAGTTGCCACATGAAACAGGTACAATAAAAGTGTACCGGAGATACAATTACAAGCGTCTAGTCCGTCATTCATAATTCAGCCGTCGTCCATTAGAGAATATCCGCATCCATAATCCAAAGACCTATTCCATATTCCATATAACAGTATTAGCACCAAATTCAAAAAGACAATCATAGTATACATAAACATACGCTTGTTTCCTGCAAGAGAGAAGCGGTCAACAGTTTTCAATGATGCCGGCAAGACATCATGATGTTCCAAAATATCAAATGCGTATCGCTGATCAGTAATCTTAATCCATAATATTCGCTGTGAAGTCGTCATCAAAAGAATGATGTATCTCAGTCACGCTTTGATTGTGACTGTTCATATGAGTACCATGAGGATCTTGAAGTACATGGGTTCATACGGCTCCTAGCCCCGGGTTAAGCGGAATTAGACACAAGTTACGAAACGTAGCGCCATAGATCTTGCACGCTACGTTCGTATTTTGCTATCAGCATGCGATATGTATCGCCAAATTTGAGAAACTTTGAGTGGAGGCGCTTGGTGGAATAGCCCTGTTTTATAAGTTTCTGCAACAATGTTTTGTGACGTTGATTAAAATCGTCACATTTAACACAGGATCTAGCAAATGCTACTAAGCGAGATATGTATACGCCATAGGCAGGTCCCACTGGAATATTACTGTCCAGAAAGGGATAGTTTACAATGTCGAAATTGTAATCATCTCTTTTGTCATTAAGTCGACGAGAATGCCTGCTTCATTTTTATAGAGATATAGATCTAAATATGATGTGCCTGTAGAGCTGTCTGTAGTTTCCTTCAAATCCAGTGAAGGTGGATATATATCCTTCACTGTGTCATTTATATAGCGATTATCTACAGCGAGAAGATCGTCTACATAGCGTTTGGTGAATGAGAAGGAACGGGCTTTGAATGGATCAGTTTTTGAAAGCGCCTGCATATAGTCATATTCATAAGAGAACAGATATAGGTCAGCCAACAGGGGTGCTGAATCATATCACGAATTGTTAGATTCTTGGTATGTGCTTTAGAATAGGTTCACCAGAAGGCTATACTGTGAAGTCATGTGGCTCTGTCAGTAAGTTGGCACCTCTTCCCACTTCCCTTATAGGTGTTGTAATTTCAACCTTAAACCAAGGTAAAGCATATCACCAAGGATTCACGACTGAAGACTCCAGTCCTCTCACTGCATTTGTGACCCATTGGGGATTATTCAAAATGTATCAGAATCCCTTTTGGGCTAATGAACACACCAGCGATATTCCAGCGGAGCATGAAGGAGTGTCTCACTGGGTCGAGGGAGGAGATGTGCACCCCATACATTGATGACATCCCGATTTACAGTCGTAGTTTTGAGGAACATGTGAATCATGTCCTGAAACATCTCAAAGGAACGTGCTAAATTAAAACCTTGGAAATGTTACTTCTTTAAATCGAAAGTGCAACATTTGGGAATGATGGCCTCAGCAGATGGGTACCAGATGGGCCCTGTTGACACTGAAGCTATTCAGACCCTCAAGGGTAAGAAACCAAGTAGGACTATTAGGATACTACCGAAATAGAGCCCAACCGTTGTAAGATCTCTTGAAATGGGACAGTGAAATGAAATTGAAGGGCACACACAAGATCAAGCGAAGACAAAACAAGGTAGGGCAGGTTACTTCAAACAATCCTGTGGACTGGACAGCCAAGCATCAGGGAATTTTAGAGCAGCTGCTTGACCATTTGGTAAACCCTCCTGTAATGATGTATCCCAGATCTGAAAACCCCTTTGTGCTTCATATTAATGCATCTGAACAAGGACTCAGAGCAGTCCTGTATCAATAACATGACAATAAACTCAATGTTGGGGTAAGGTTCCAACTGCCGAGAAGCTACATTCTGCGAAATTAGAGCTTCTTGCTCTCAAATGGGCCATTACTGAAAAGTTCAGAGACTACCTGTATTATGCCCCTAGTCTTATCCCTAGTGATAACAATCCGCTTACAAGTTTTTAGCTCAGCTAAGCTGAATGCAACATCTCATCGATGGTTAGCCAGATTTAACTTTGAAATAAAGTATTGCCCTGGAAAGTGTAACATAGATGCCGATACGTTGTCATGTATGCGTCAGTCAATAGATAGCTACATGGAGTCCTGCACAGGAGAACTGACTGAAGAGGTCATCGGAGATTGCATTACTGCTTGGAGTGAACCATTGGGAAACCACATGGATATCCTCACTGACTGCAGATGTTGCGGTGACTCATGGTATGGATGATGCAAGGCTTCCAATGCAGGAGGTGAAACCGACGGCTTGCGAGCTGCACAAGGAAATGATCTGGCAATTGGACCAGTGGTGAAATATGACAGAGCAACTTGGTCAAAAACCCGGTCTAAATGCAACTTTGAAGACCAAGGAACTGCATGAAACCGAGTCTCTTCTATCAGTGGTATGGGTTGGAATTAGGGACTGATGAAGTGTTGCGAAGGAAACTGCATTTTAAAGCCCAGATAGTACTGGTACCATGGATGGCATGTGGAAATGGGACAACTGGGCTGTGATCTTGTTCTCTCTTGCTCAGGACTGCTTCTACTGGCCTCAGATGTAGAGGCATATCGAACATTATATCACGAAAGAGTATTCTTGTATTGAACAGGAATGACCCGAATGTCACACTAAGTAACCTTTCGAGCTAGTATCTGTGGACTTTCTGCACTTGAAAAAAAGCAAAGGCGGATATGAATGTATTCTGGTTTGATGGATCATTTCACCAGATTGCCACACGCAACAAGTCTGCAAAATCAGCCGCAGCAAAACTGTTTGACAATTTCATTCTCCAATTAAGTGTTCCCTCACAGGATTCACCAAGACCAGGGTGAAGAATTTCAGAACTTCTTTCAGCACCTCGAATGTCTCTCTGGATTGGCCAAATCACGAACGACGCCATATCACCTTGAAGGTAATGGCCAGGTAGAATGCTTTGATTCCATTCTTCTGAGTATGCTAAGAATGCTGCCTGAGAAGTAGAAGGGCAACTGGAAGGAGTCGTTGAACAAGGTTATGCAAGCATATAACTTGACAAAGCAAGAGTCCACTGGATTTTCACCGTTCTACCTACTCTTTGGATGATCACCCAGACTGCCGATCCATCTGGCATTTAACCTGAAGGTGGGCGACAGCTGGACTCCAAAAGGTTATGCAGACAGAATGCGAGATTCCTACAGAATTGCTGTGGAGATCACACACAAATCCTCCAAGCAAATCGGAGTCGGATGTCAAGAAAGTGCATTTCTGTATTCTCAGCCCAGGAGATAGTGTCCTAGTCAGAAACTAGATTCCAAGGGTTTGACCAGCTAAGTTACATTCATACTCTGAAGATATATTACATGTGGTTATGTGGAGGATGACATCAGACAGCCCTGTTTACTCGGTGAAGCCTGTGAAAGGTGATGGTCAAGTTAGAGTGCTCCGCAAAATTAAGTTGCTTCCTTGTGACAGTCTGTCATCTGAAGAGGAACAGTAAATCAGTCATAGATTGAACCCCTACCAAAGAGGGACGAAACCTCATCAATTGAGGAGATGGAATGGCGGTATGCCATTCCTTCTCAGCGACATCCGACAAGGGTGGTTGAACATCATGAGCCAGTGGACCAACAAGAGGATCAGGAGTGAGTGAGTGAGTGAATAGGGTTTAACATCACTTTCAACATTTTGTCAGCTATATCACGACGGGGAAGGGAGGGGAGGGGGAGGGGCAGGGGTACCTACTTGTAACAGAGCAGATCTAATGCTGCCATTTTATAGTGCTGTCCCACCGAAATATCATGCCGTAGGAGACACGACACCCCACTCAGTCACATTATACTGACACCGAGCGAAGCAGTCCTTGCTCTATCCCAAGAGGATCAGGAACAGCATGTACAAGTGACCTTACAGACATTCCAGATTCGGATCGAGTTGGAAGTGGCATGGAAGAGGCTGAACCTTTGGCACCCCCCGCTGCACATTCCAGATCCACCATCACATACTCAAAGACCGCACCAAGAGCGACACCCACGCATGAACTGGGCTTAAGTTTCGTTAGGTAACTCTGTGTTTCGAAGCTGTGGGGATGTGAACTGCATATTCAACAACAAGACCCCCTCATCACCATCATTGCTATATGTGCCACCTCCATGTTATCCAGTGATGGACAGAGTACCTGGATGCTTGGTACCGAACTATGTTGTACCATGAAAAATTGTAGGGTAGGAATGAACTGTTCCAGTGTTGACAAGTGAGCTTCTTTGCGATGCTTACTGGATGTTTCATTACATTTCCAAGGAGATCCGGCTTACATCTATTCTGCAAGAAGCAATGCCTTTAGCAGGCCTCGAAAATTGGTTCATTGACGTAACCGAAAAATCGGTTACGGTAAATTTGGCTTGCGTAACCTATTGTTCGGTTACGATGTTAATTTCTGCGTAACCAATTGGTTTCGCAAAACTGTTACGGTAAGCGATCCAAATATTCGATCGCCGGAAGTGTTTTTTTAGTCCCAAAATCGATGCCTGATCGTAAAAATTGGATCGTACGCCCCGCTGCAATGACGAGAAAAATCGGCTCGATCGAAAACATTAGATCGTGGAAGTGAGAGAAAAGCACGATATATCCGATTATCTCCCCTAGTTCACAACGTAAAAATTGCCGCGATAATTAGTCATTGCATTGTACATTAATAAGATAAATTTGTTTATAAGAAATCTGATTCACCCATAGCCCTACATAACGTAATACATTATTTTTTGGAAGAAAACGAGATGAACTATATAATATTAAACTTCGACAAAGAATTTTCACCATACTGATTTGGTTTTATTAAAAGTCCGATGTGACAAAATATCATAAAGAATGATACATTAATCGGGTGAACAATTTGGTGAATTAAGCTCCTTAAAATGTTCGTAATTTGAAGAAATTTGATAGACGAATAAGGACTTCGTTATGATATCAAACCACACATTATTATATTACGTATTTGTATGACATTTATATAACAAATTTGATAGAGGGCATTCGACGGATGTTGATCGCGAATGTTAACATATTTGTCAACCGTATATGCTAAACCCCTAGCTGTCCCCTATTGTCCTGTCTGACCTGCTCTGTGTATCCCACGTGGACCGTCTGCTCAGGAGGCCCAGAAAGGGGGAGACAGACTCTCCTTTGATATTTAAATTGTCAATGGCTACATTGTTTTGAGTCCCGACTCCTCTCGCCAGTGTAACAATCTGTGTTCACATTTACCTGGAGGTGTGTTTAGTTTATTTTTAGCATGTCCAGCTGTGAATTTCCTGTACAGCATATTTGTTTTAATAGTCTTGCCACGCTTCACAGCTTGTCCTTCAGAGAAAACGACATCAAATGGAAGAATCCAAAGTCAGGATAGGGGTGTGCGGGATGGTTAGGTTACCACCAGAGGGAATTACACTGTAGTACTCCCTGTTAAATCAAGGTAGAAGGATCCAATACTATAGGCTACAGAGGGAATCTGGACTGCATGAAATTTAGAGTGAAACAGGCGAGTCCACATAAGAGTCACGTGCAGCATGCAAGTTTCACCCAGACTAGAAATGACACTTATTCATATGCAAATGAGATCGTGTGTAACAACACAGAACTGACTGCCTGGGGAATATCTTGCCCCTTCTGAAGCGCCACTCACCAGCAAGAGGCAATTGAGGGGGTTTCAAAATAATGTTGCAGTATTATGGGTTTTTGTGTTAATTAATGTGTGGAGCCTGTTTGTCCCGTATATAATTTTCACAACACCCTCATTCAAACTTGTTCTATCTTGGCTTTGAAGGCTTTTATCGGAAGAAAAGGAATGGAATATCCTATGTAGCATTGCGATCGTTTCACGAGCGCTGAATTGAAGGGTCGACAACAGCATTTTTATCGAACCGGCTGGTATCAACGGCGGATTTTGGATAGCCAGCGAAAATGACTTGAAACAAAAGAAGCCAACACACGTATTTTCTTATAGAAACAAAGATCAATTAACAGTTCTCTATTTTACAACACTCAACGATTTCAGATAATTTAACATAATATCTCCAGGTGGCGACAAAACACTGAAGCCGTGACGGGGATAAGTAGGCCCCTAACAGGGAAACATTTCTATCATTGTCCTTCCATATATCATCCGATTATTAAACAAAATCGCAGACATCGGACACACCACTCTAGGTTTTACACGCTCCCTTAGTTAAAGAACAAATCGGCAACCATTTAATTCCCGCAGTGAGCGGCTATCGGTCTCCGCATAATTTTTCACAATATTTGCAAGACCGTCACACGTTCGTTTCTTGAATTCGCAAAAAGAATATGTCTATCGTTTTTAATATAATAGAAATAATTTGACCCTCGCGCAACTATTATGTTTTACACGAAGTTGTTTATATTTACCATTCAGGAATATATGCTGTTTAGATTTGGTTTAGGTCACATTAACATCTCCATTTTGCGTATGTGTCGATACTGCCGATCTCGCGCATAATGTTACGTATCTGTTCATATTCATTCTAGCTATTGCCGACCGTGTGCGATCTAATTTAAGTTAGATCGTCCCATTTTAGAATTTGTGGGTGATTGTAAATCAGTTAGAATATCCGATCGTAAATCTCCCGAAAAAATGGGGTCGATCGTAAATCGAAAGATGATCGTATATATGGATCGCTTACCGTACGTAATTACAACAGTGTACCGGCAACGAGTGAAAAAAAAAACTCCACAACGCGTGGGCAGCGACTGAACAGACAAATGAGTTAACATACGGGAATGGGATTGCACACGTAAATCGCTTCCACCATTCATGGTTGGCTATTGTGACTCTGACTGTATAATTCATTCACCATTTACTTGTGATTCCATTAAAATCCTGATTGAAAAGAGAAGTTGAACACGCCGCCTGCAAATTTAGAGATGGCGGAAGTGACGAGTTTTAACCGCAAGCTCCGCGCTCCGAGATAATTCCTCCACGAGGAGCTCCGCGAGCAACAACCTTGTAGCGAGGAGGCTTGCGGGTAACCCTTCCAACTCGTTCAAGTTTGATAAAGCTGTTTCCTGGCCGCTATTGGTTTATTACATAATAGTATGCCGGCCCTGAACCCAGGATAGACAAAACAGTCTGTGCAAGCTGACAGACAGATGCCTGCCACGTGGTTGTCTACAAATTCAATAGACAGGGCCGAGTTTGCGACTTAGTTTCGCTTTTAAAACATGCTGAAAGACACACGTCATGTGGTTAAAGTTTGCACAGTGGACAGACAGAGAAGAGGTTGGGACTTTTGTTACCAGAACGTATGTCCAAGAAGCGCATTCACATAACCGATTTTTCGTTCTGGCCATTTCAGGTTTGTGTAACCGACACGCGAACGATCGTTTCGTTCGCGCCAAATTTCGAGGCCTGCTTTAGTACTAAAAAGCACCACATAGCCCTGATCAAGCGGATGTGACTGAGCCCACTTGTGAATCAGATGCGTCCGAAAGCTCCGATATTCACGACGCGGGAATGTGTAACCCGAGAATGGACTTCTGATTAGGCACCCTGAGATGGACTCCAGTGACCAGTTTAGCCATTGTCAAGGAACATTGAAATGTAACAAAGAACATTTCTGTTGATGTCGCAGTCGACAGATTAGGGTCCGTAACAGTAGCTCCGCTTTGACCACTGTGGAAAGTTAGGCAATTAGAGTTACGCCGATTTTTGTAGATCTTAGGCCTGTGGGGATAGGAGATAGTGCAAGAACAAACGAGGTCACTGCAAAATGCGAGTGATCTAAATGCAACATATGTTCACCACACTTTCTTGTCTGTTTATTCCCTGCAGGCGTGTGCTGGAGTATTCACCCTTGCTTAGAGCGATTTGGGGGTTACATACAGAAGTGCTGTAGCTGTTCATTTCTGCCAGGTTTTTAATAAATTTTGATGTTAGGATCATGTATTTTTCGACATGTTACCGGTCATGCTAGCTTTGGATCCAGTAAGTACAAAGACACCTGGGAATCTCATCATTTGCTACAAATGGGGTTTCTGCGAGAATCGTGTAAACTTCGAAATGCAAATTACATGGAATTTTAAAATCTGAGACATTTTTCCATTCCAGTTTATTAGGTTTGTGGAGAAATTTACAGCAGCAATGGCTTATAGATCAACTAAAACACTCTTATCTCAGATGTACAACATGTAGTTTGGGATCACATATTTCAAAGAACTGAGGATATGTATCTGTAGGACACTGCCAACAGCTCCTATATAACCAATCAAAGTCCTTTTACCTTTACTACATATACTACAAGTTTCCTAGCAAAGACATGAAGATACCAATCACACAGTATATCCAAGATGATCATACAATACATGTATTATGTACATATTCACTGTCCATGTACATTTTATAATAGCCAAATACTGGTTACCATTAAAGATTCCTGGTCATTCCTACCATTTAAACAGTGTAAATAATGTATAGCTTTATTGACACAAACAAGGAACATGCCCCGTCGATTATGTAATTAACATAGCTATTTCAGATTTCATGTTCTGTGCAATATTCACAGATGAACACGTACTTATACAGGACTTGCCAGTCCGAGACCTAGAAATTATACAAATTGAAGAGAACTTGCGTGTGATGTTACCAAAAACAGTACACCCCAAAAAGTTTGGAACATGCGCCTGATCCCGGACTATGAAGACATTATTGGATCATTTCAAGTTCAGCATTTGCTATTTACATCCATACTATCTGGCTATTTTCCTACGACTTCAGTTATCATGTGTCGGGTCAGAGAACAGAGGATGTGGGTGTGTTACTTGGTCTGTCTTGTTCATCACAAGATGCTGTCTCTTTGTCTCCATTAAAATAAGTCCCTTTCTTTTATTTTGTGAAAATCATCAGCTTTGGAGTTGTCAAAATCATGTCCTTAGGTTCATGTTAACAGCATTTTCAGTCTGATCTCTTTCCCAGATATTCTCGTTTGAATTGGCGGGACAGCAAAGCCAATTTTACATAAACACATCATTCAAGATCACAAGAGAAGTAACTTACAACCTGGAAAATATTATATTCATGTTCTAAAGAGAAATTTACTCCCAAAACAGCTTTCTCAGGCATGAGAACATCACTCCAAAAAATAGACTGATCCATTCTGGGAAAATACTATCCTAGCACTTTAGGCCGGGGTCCAGAAGCTCTGGGGTGCTAGATGGCTGGACAAGCATTCTAAGCGATTTCTGGGAAAAAAAACAGCAGATTGTCATCTAAATTCAAGGCACTATAATATATTTTATATTGATTTTTTTCCTTGTAACCAAATATTTTCCGTACGGAATTCAGATTACTGGACAGTTCCATCCATCAAAGCAAGCACGATGCTGATGCAACAAGACTGGAAGCAATTGAAATTTGATCTGTACATTCAACATCAGATTGTGAGGCAGTGAACAGACATGGTAAAGTCTCAATAGATTTGAGAAGTTTTCGAATTTTGAGGGGTTTTTTTTGCACGTTTAGAATGATTTTTGAAGTCTCGCTTTCCAGTCGACTTTAAGCTATAAATACGTCTGACATTGTCCGACAACTGGCGCCAATGAATACGAGGTAATGTACTGCTTTCCATTACTTTCACGGGAGAACAACAGCAAGTCCTCCGCTACATGCACTCAGACTGCAGACACAGCTATGTATAGGCAATCAGCATTCTCTGACCTACTCAACAGGAAAGCTGCATACACGCGGAGTCTATTTTGAGACACACTCTCTGCGGGGAGATCGCACCATGCTGGAAATTTTAGAACGCCGATCAGTCAGGAACGGGCTATTTCGAACTTATTAAACCCCCCGGAGATACATAACTCAATTTTAATCAAACAAGCAGTCAGAGGATGCTAGGTCCCCCGCCAAAATGGCAGCAATATTTATAAGCGCTGTCGGTTTCAGAAGATATTCATGAGGATGGCAACAGCTACTTCACAGGCGTAAGAAGCAGAGGGGTCTTTCCACCTTCCCAGGTTTTGAGATCAACTCCGAATGGCTGACTGAATGTTGATTGCTACTGTAATATATTTTCTTTACCATGTAGCATGAAAATTATGTAACCGAAATGCAACCCCAAGAGACAACTCATGGCATATTATCTGCAAACTAAATTTGACAAGAATATGAAGGCATCCTCAACCTATTGCCCAGAAACCAAATTTAGACTTTGCCACAAGGAGTCACCACCTGTAGGTGCAAGCAGGCAAAACACAATCCCAAATGACATCTCATGTCATGGTATCGGCATATGAACTTTGAGACTCTGAAGAGGGGTCCTCAAGTTATTGCCGGTACTAGATGCCCACCGGTGTTCATGTTATTTGGGGTGGGTCACATATGAATACAATATTTAAGAATAATCTGATGAGCAGTTGCCAAATTATTGCCCGTAAACAAATTTTTCCACCAGGAGACGCCACCTGTAGGCAGAAGCGGGAAAAATACAATCCCAAGGAACATGGTATCGTGGGGACATCTGCATACCAAATTTGAGAAGAATCCGATGAGGGTCCTCAAGTTATTGCCCAGAAACCAAATTTAGATTTTGACACCAGGTGACGCCACCTCTAGGCGCAAGTCAGTGAAATGCATTATCAAGCGACATCTTATGTCACGGTACATTCATACAAAATTTGAGAAGAATCCGATGGTCAGTTCTCAAGTTATTACCCGGAAACGAATTTGTGATGTTGCCACCAGGTGGCGCCACCTGTGAGTGCAAGTGAGCGAAAGGCAATCCCAAGCAACAGCTCCTGGCATGGTAAATTCATGCCAAATTTGAGAAGAATCCGATGAGCCGCAACGTTTCTCATGTTACCCAGAAAGGTACATATGTAGGATATTTCAAAGAAATTCGACCAAGTGTTTCTAGGTTATCACTTGCAGCATGGAATAATGGAATGAACTCTAGTGGCGCCACCTCCGGGTGGATTTTGCTGAAATGCATCACCAACGGTGTTTTGTCGCAGGGAATGCATTTACCAAATTTCGAAGAAATCCGACAAATTGTTCGAAAGTTATCGCTCGCGAAGGATTTGAACAAACATGAACGGACATGCAGGGCTCTCAAGGAGCAAAATGAAGGCGAGTGATTCGTCACTCGCCTGAAGTTAAGCTTAGGCGAGTGAGGCGAGTGCTTTTATCACTGGCCTGAGAAATTCCTGAGGCGAGTGAAATGCTGAAATTACTTCTACAAGTACATTACAGAATATGTGGGTCACATATGAGCGGTTCTGAACGGTGTTGTAGTCTTCTTTAATTCGGAACGCTGATGTAAGTTCCTCTCCCCATTTTAGGTACGTTGATAGTTCTATCGGCTTTCCTTTCGGAAAAGACATCGTGCAATTTTCCGCTAACATCTTGCTAACAGTTACAAAATTGTCAGGAACGAAAACGCACGCGTGCTTGGCACCGGAATTGCGTGAGATCAATGAAAAGCATGGACTTGATCGTGGGACGAAAGTCAAGTCCGCGTAACATCGAGAGTAAATCAAAATCGAAAACTAATGTTTAAAACGCAGTGATGTAATGTTAAACAAAATCGGAAACTACATGTAATGTTTAAAACGGCGTGATGCCATGGTGGTTTGAGCCGTGGTGTTTGACGGATTTTATATTTTTGGAAATCATAACCCACGGCTCAAAACGTGTCTGTATGGAAATACAAGGGAGGCAACCAGTCTACCTGTAATTTCGTTCCGACACAGGGTTATACTTTTTGCACAAACACATGAAGCGGAAATGGCGGGAAGCCTTCCGAAATTGCTGAACAACAAGATCTTTACGAAACCAAGAATTTTACGACAGCTGAAGATGTCATTAAATATTATTCTGACCTATGAAACGTGCCAATGATGAACGAGATATCTTGGAAGTCAAGAACTTGACAGCAACAGCTGAAGGTGTCATTAAATTTTATTCTGATCGACGAAAACAGGCGAGTGGTGCCACTCGCCATTTTTTGATTTCAGGCGAGCAGGAGGCGCGCGCGAGTGATCGCTCGCCTCTCCTTGAGAGCCCTGGACATGCATTAAAGATTGGAACAAGACCCAGGCGGATCTTGCTGAAACGTAATACCAGCGACGTCTTGTCGCAAAGAATGCAGATGCCAAATTTCGGAGGAATCCGACAAAGCATTTAGGAGTTATCGCTTATGAAGCATTTGCACGAACATCCACGGACATGCACTAAAGATTGGAACAAGACCCAGTGGCGCCACCTACAGGCGGATCTTGCTGAAACGTAATACCAACAGACGTCTTGTCGCAAAGAATGCAGATGCCAAATTTCGGAGGAATCCGACAAAGCATTTAGGAGTTATCGCTTATGAAGCATTTGCACGAACATCCACGGACATGCACTGAAGATTGCAACAAGACCCAGTGGCGCCACCTACAGGCGGATCTTGCTGAAACGTAATACCAACAGACGTCTTGTCGCAAAGAATGCAGATGCCAAATTTCGGAGGAATCCGACAAAGCATTTAGGAGTTATCGCTTACGAAGTATTTGCACGGACATGCACGGACATGCACGGACATGCACTAAGATTGGAACAAGACCCAGTGGCGCCACCTACAGGCGGATCTTGCTGAAATGTAATACCAAGAGACGTCTTGTCGCAAAGAATGCAGATGCCAAATTTCGGAGGAATCCGACGAAGCATTTAGAAGTTATTGCTTACGAAGTATTTGCACGGACATGTCCGTGCATGCACGGACACATAGAAGCAAGACCCCAGTGGCGCCACCTACAGGCAGATCTTGCTGAAACGCAATACCAAGAGACATCTTGTCGCAAAGAATGCAGATGCCAAATTTCGGAGGAATCCGACAAAGCATTTAGAAGTTATTGCTTATGAAGTATTTGCACGGACATGTCCGTGCATGCACGGACACATAGAAGCAAGAACCATTTTAAAGTCCCCGGTCGCGTTGCGGCGGGGGACAATAATTTACATTTATGGGGCATTGGGAAGTCCGGGCAATTCTTTTGAGATTCTGAAAATCCGGATATATCCAGAAGACTTCAATCTCTGGCCTATAGTGTTAGATGCCAAACGTCCATCTTGCACATGGGGCAAGTCCACAGGAACTAGGTTTGTCACACACCATCACAACAACAGACATGAATTGCAGGCAAGCACCTAAAAGGTGCGTGGACCCCTCAGCCTGTTTTTTTTTTAGTCAAGTAGGATCAGGGCTGCATTCCGAAAAACGGATGGGCACCCAAAACTCAAATGAAACAAAAAATGAAAGTGATAGATATAATAGACTTCGTTTTCACGTGAGTGATGTGCTGGGATTACAGCATGCAAGAAAGTGTAGCTTTATCAGTGGCAATTTATGCATTGCACAAGTGTGATAAGTTTAATGGCTTAGAAACACACTGATTGACACTCTCCTAATCACTCGTTTTAAATAATTTCCAAGGTACAGTAACATGTTTGGTGACGAAAATTGAAGCATTATGTTGTACCAGTTAAATGTGTGGACACAAATATGGTTCATGCAAAAGTTTTAGGATAAATCATATGATGTAAAATAGAATGATTTAACAGCAAAATTGAAGAAAAATGTTGTCCTTCATTTAAGGTGACGCGAAATTCAAACTGCACTTCTGAAATAAATATGTTTTGTGCAAAAGCTTTAAGATAAATCATATGATGTGGAGTAGAATGATTTAATAGCAAAATTGAAGAAAAATGTTGTCCTTCATTTAAGGCGACGCGAAATTCACACTAACAGGGGTTCCATACTGCAGGGATTCCCCTGCCAGTTATTTCATATTATACTTCTGAAATAAAATATGGTTTGTGCAAAAGCTTTCTGATAAATCGATGCAGTAAAATTGAAGAAAAATGTTGTCCTTCATTTAAGGCGACATGAAATTCAAACCTAACAGGGGTTCGATACTGCGGGGACCCCCTCGCCGGTTATTTTCTCTTGTACTTGGGAAATAAAATAATGTCACCAACCTGTTAGTTATTACTATAAAAGGAAAAAAAATTAGGTGATTCAGCATGTTTGTGAAAAAGCAATGTACACTGCAGGCTGAGAAGCTGTGAATAGGAAAAAGTCCAAAACTTTAACATTTAGTGCCCCAGGGGTGGAGAAATCCCCCAAGGGTAGTGCATAGGTTGAACAAGTGTAGCATCATGTAAGCTCTCAGAATATATGGGAATTGGGGAGTTCCATCCAATGGTAATCTTGAATGGCCCAGGCTTTCTTGTATCAGGGAACCTTCAAAAGTCAAAATGAAACATGTAACCAAGGGTTCCCAATGGGCATAGATAACAGTGCAAAAAGCCAAGCCATCAATAAACAAAATAAAAGAAATAATTAAAATTCATGAAATCATCATAGCCATCTGAAAATCTAATCACTTCATCAGTCAACATTCAGGAAGCTCTCACCAAAGTTTGGTCAGGCCTGACTTGATAGATCTGCAGATATTCAGCGGACAAGAACATGTTGATGGGCATAGATAACATTGCAAAAGCTGAGCCATCAATAAATAATAAAAAAAAATAATTAAAAATCACGAAATCATCATAGCCATCTGAAAATCTAATCATTTCTTCAGTCAACATTCAGGAAGCTCTCACCAAAGTTTGGTCAGGCCCGCCTTCATAGATCTGCAGATATTCAGCGGACAAGAAAATGTTGACGGACGGACGTACGTACATGGCAACGACAAGACCCTACAGCCCTATGGGCTGAGGGGTAATTACCGAAAATACGATCAACAGTAGATATCTAAAATTGACCCGGACATCTTCCGAGAACGTGGACAAGTACAGATCCACATAAAGATTTTACCCCCTTCCCCATCCCACCCTACTATTTTTTCACCGGATTTATACAGATCTCAGAAACGTTATTTTCGCGAAACAAAAGACGGAAATTCGTCTCAAGATGGAGGATTCTCATGCCTGCTTTCTGCTGAAAAAAATAAGCTACGGTGATGGTACGATAAGGCGGGATTTTGGCCTATACGTGGTGCGGTTGAAATAAAATGTCCTAAAAATACTTATGTTTTAATGTAACGGCAAGACAAAATATAAGTACACAATATGTGAAAGTTTTAGTGCGATTGCGTTATGATTATAGTTATCACATGAAACTGAAATCCACAGCTTGTGCTATTTCGTGAAAAAAGGGTCTAAATCGAGTCCTTCAGACACGCATTTAGACGCGAAGGACCCCTTGGACCAAAACGCCATTTAACCTGGTGTTGTGTGGTAACATTATATTCCCACTGCTGGAAGATCTTTTTGGTTCTAAAAAAGGAAAAGTTGATTCATAACGTTTGAAGTTTTCGTAAGTGGGTTAAAATGACGAAATAGACTGTTACAGTTGTTCATATGTCGTGGTGTAGTGGATACGCACGTTGGATCACAAGCGCCTTAAAAATTTTCTTTTACCGAGTTCGAATCCCGGGAGGGCAACTTGTGCGACGTCGACACGTTATTTCAATCTTTCTCATTTCTCATTTCAAAATTGCATTCAGTATATCTGAAATAAGATTTTAGGCTATCATTATGAACCAATTAAAAGTAAAATAAATATTGTTTACCGATGACACGACACCGTGTGAACATTACGGACTAGTCAAACGTTGAAATCGATCGAACGATCAGTCGCTACCTGTTAATACAAGGGCAATATATTCGCCTAAATTGTGTATTTATTCTCCGATATGTGTATGTAAAATCGACTGCAACGTGGTGAAATAATAACGCCTTGGTACTGAATATATGTGAAGCTATCATGGTTCACCGTAACATTCAGTCCGTTGATTGACAGTTGCCGCCGATGACAAGTTGTACATTGCATTGTGATTGACAGCTGGAGAGAAGAAATGTACATTCCTATGAGTCGACTGGCTGTGGGCAGAAATCCCGCCTTACAATACCATCTCCTTTCATTTGATATAAGAAATCAAATTTGAGTTGCCAAAACGTCCTCCTTATTACAATGCCAGGAATATCAAAACCTTCTCAATCCATTTATCCTGCATGATCAATGAACCCAAATCATGGAAATCCAAAAAGCTGTTAGAGAGAAAACATGTTGGAAACATTTGCGTATGTTGATTACTGCAGCATCACCAAGTGATGAATTAAAACAAGAAAAACCCGACCTAAACAGGAGGCACCAGGTGCTACAACTCCTCCGCCCCTTATAAACAGTCGAGACCATGATGTTTTCAATGGGTGTAGAAATTTGGATGCATAGCAGAGTTATGGCATGCGAAATGCAAACCCAAGCCACAACTCCGACAGATGAACGGATGTATACACGGACGGACGGACGGACGGACAATCAGAATCCAGTATACCCCCAACTATGTACAGGGGTTAACGTGAAACAAACAATTATTATGAATGAGCCATATAAAAAGTAGGCCTAACAGTTTGCAATAGATTCATAACAGATATGCAACAACAGTAAAAAACATGAATTGCAGGCAAGCACCTAAAAGGTGCGTGGACCCCTCAGCCTGTTTTTTTTTTAGTCAAGTAGGATCAGGGCTGCATCTAGAGTCAATTTAGTTTCGGAAAACATATGGGCGCCCAAAACTCAAATGAAACAAAAAACGAAAGTGTTGTTGCTGTTCAATTTGAAAGGATTTCTGAAGGAAATACTCCTAGAAAAAGCTTCTGAGAGCCTCAATATCGATCCGATTGCATAGCTGGGTATTGAATTTCATGTTAATAAACCTCTGTTTTGTGATTGATCACAGGCTCTTTGCGCCGAAATTCACTTAAAAAAATTGGACCCTCAATAATGAATTATGAAAAGGAACTGGGAGTTTGGGATCGGAACCTGCAAAAAATCCCTGGATACCGTATATAACAGACTTCGGTTTCACGTGAGTGGTGTGCTGGGATTACAGCATGCAGGAAAGTGTAGCTCTGTTAGTGGCAATTTATGCATTGCACAAGTGTGATAACAGGCCCACCCTTATCATTAATTTGGGGGGGGGGGCGGGAATAAGCTCCAGGTATGCAAACTGGTTCAAAATTGCCCCGAGTCAGGCTAAAAATGGGCTCTCCTAATCACTCGTTTTAAATTATTTCCAAGGTACAGTAACATGTTTGGTGACAAAAATTGAAGCATTATGTTGTACCATGTGTGAACACAAATATGGTTCCAGCAAAAGTTTTAGGATAAATCATATGATGTAGAATAGAATGATTTAATAGCAAAATTAAAGAAAAATGTTGTCCTTCATTCAATGAGAATCTTGAATGGACCAGGCTTTCTTGTATCAGGGAACCTTCAAAATTCACACTGAAACATGCAACCAAGGGTTCCCGATGGGCATAGATAACAGTGCAAAAGCTAAGCCATCAATAAATAATACCAAAAAAAAATTAAAAATCATGAAATCATCACAGCCATCTGAAAATCTAATCATTTCATCAGTCAACATTCAGGAAGCTCTCCCCAAAGTTTTGTCAGGCCCGACTTGATAGATCTGCAGATATTCAGCGGACAAGAACATGTTGATGGGCATAGATAACAGTGCAAAAGCGGAGCCATCAATAAATAAAAAAAAAAAAATTAAAAATCACGAAATCATCATAGCCATCTGAAAATCTAATCATTTCATCAGTCAACATTCAGGAAGCTCTCACCAAAGTTTGGTCAGGCCCGACTTCATAGATCTGCAGATATTCAGCGGACAAGAACATGTCGACGGACGGACGCTAGGACGGACGGACGGACGGACGGACGTACATGGCAACGACAAGACCCCACAGCCCTATGGGCTGAGGGGTAATTAGGAAAATTCCTGATATTTTTGTCCCTCATATTTTTCATTTCATACCGCAATCGTTTTTACAGCGAGATCTAATTACCAAAAAAACACAGGAAGTAAGCAATTGTATGCCCCCCCCCCCTTCCACTTTAATCCGACACTGCCCCGCCATTGTTCTGTTCTTTATTGGTTGGTGGAGGCCTAATTTGGATAATTATAAAAATTCTGTTTCAGTCACTTTTTTGCCATGCCTCACATAATACATATTCCAAGTATCAAGCAACAAGTGAGAATACGATGCTTCGATGCAAGATGGTCGCCAGGGCCTTCGCCAAATCCGAAAATGTGACCTGGTTATGAGACCTACATTCATTGGGAGTATATTGTGGTGAAATTATGAAGTGATCAGTGAATTTTAAATTTTGCACCCAATTCACTCTTTTTGGGGCAATTTCATACTTCAGGACCTATGTTGTCTGCTTTGGAATGTAGAATAACATATAATATAGCCATTTTCCTGGTTCAAATCACTTATGGACCGAGATCCAGCTTGGACAAATAAATATATCCCATTCACTTAGGTTTAAACAAAGGGCCATAACTCATGAAAATATAACAGAAAACAGAGAAACTTCACGCTACACACCTATGGGTCACTGACCACATATCATGCAAATTTCAAACTTGTTCATACAATATTAACCGAGATCCAGCCCTACAAATCCCAATTCACAAAGATTTGAAGAAAAAAGGGCCATAACTCTTGAAAATATCGGCGAAATGTGGAGAAACTTCACGCTGCACAACTACAGGGCACTGACCACACATCCTGCAAATTTCATAATTGTCCATACAATATTAACCGAGATCCAGCCCGGACAAGTCCCAATTCACGGAGAATTCAGGAACAAAGGGCCATAACTCTTGAAAATATAAGCGAAACGTGGAGAAACTTTACGCTGCACAACTGTGGGTCATTGACCACATATCATGCAAATTTCATACTTGTCCATACAATATTAACCAAGATCCAGCCCGGACAAGTTCCATTCACAGAGATTTCAGAAGAAGGGCCATAACTCTTGAAAATTATACCGGAACTCTGGAAAAACTCTACGCTGCACAACTACGAGCCACTGGCCACATTCCATGCAAGTTTCAATCCTGTCCATCAAATATTAACCGAGATATTGCCTGGACAAGAAATTCGGACGGACAGACGGACGGACGGACAAAGCGATCGCTATATGCCCCCCCTCTAGTTAGAGGGGGGGGATAATAATAATAATGAGAGATCCTGAAGGATCTTGGCGCCCACCATTGTCCGATAATTGTAAGCTAATGACAAGAGGATCTTTTTGTCCATTGTTACTAGAACAAATGATTGATTTGTAATTTTGTTTACAGAATTTCAAAAAATCTGAGCGAAAAAGATCGAAAAAGGGACACTGAAAAACACCAAGATATAATCTAAGTTTTAGGAGTTTCAAGATTTCTAGAAACTGTACTTATGTCGGCTGTTATAATACAAGAGAAATGAGCAAAGTTAGTCTGAAAGTGAATGTACATGTACGGAGGATCCTTCGCCTTCGTTTTGTAGTATTTTTATTTTTTTGCAAGCGTCATCATCAGGGGTCGAAAAGTTCGGCTGTCCACCTGTCGCGGACATGTAGATTTTGCATGTGACAGGTTGAAAAAAAAAGTGCCTGTCGCTTGCGACAGGTGGAATATTCACCTAGCACTGTATATATTTTATGTTGTCAATTCGTCAAAAAGCCCTCGCCTTTCGAACCGATTCAAAATCCTCGGGAGCCGGGTGACTTTCCTTTATTGTTTACCGTTGTCGACTCGCCAGACTTTTGCATGGCCGACCCGATACATGCGTGTACCATTTCTAGTGACGTAGAGCGTTATCCAGGCACACAAAAATGCTGACGTCACGGATTCGTGTTATCTTGTTCAAAAGCGTATCCCCTGGTTGTCAACGACGCTGATCGTCATTTTGACAGATAATAATTAATATGGATCGATTCTTGAAACGCAAAACTTCCGACGATATGTCTTGTGCCGATGCCACTCCACCAGGTATTGAAACTGACAAGAATATGCCGGACTTGTCCCCAGATTCAGACGAGACGCCCAGCACCAACACTGTAACTGACGACGCAACAACAACGGCGACAACTTTCAAACAGAGAAAGAGAGTTTTTAACCGCCCGTGGTTAATGTTTGAAACAGAAACTGAGAAGATGTTTTGTTCGTTTTGTAAGAATTTCAAAGCCAGGAGTCAAAATAAGTTTGTTACTGGCTGTGACTCATTATATACGCATTGAAAATGTCCGATCACACGAAATCAGTTGTGATCATAAATATAGCCATTCTGCTTACTTGAAGTCACTAAAGGAACGTGCGGAACAACCATTAGTTAAGGCCATCATGAACATGGAAAGGAGTGAGATAGAGCAAATGAAACGATTATTTCGAACATCATTTTATCTCGCGAAGAACGAAAGACCGTTCACTGACTTCGCTAAATTAAATGAACTAATGTATCTGTTATGCTGAAATCTGAAGTATACCCTAGTAAATAAGTAAAAAATATAACACAAGATTTTTGTTGGAGTATTTTATTTCTTAACAATACATGTATATATCATTTATCATTAAGAGACAATCTATCTGAATTTCATGTTCAGGTCAAGGCATGCATGAGACAGGTAGAAAACAAAATCTCCGGTCACCCTGGACAGGTGGAAAATTTCAAACATTTCGACCCCTGCATCATTGGGTACTGGAAGCGAAGACCAATCTCTTTGACACTTTGGCATGAGCTATGAAACATACTTAAGATTTTATAATTAGGAACGAATGCTAATTCTGTTCTGTTTACTGGGCTAGTTTGAGATATCTCTTTTAAGATACCATGCTGGAAAATAGTAAGATATGGTACAATACTTAATACTGAAGGGATCCAGTCTGCGCAGTAATGTTGAAACTTCAAAAGTGCCTGAATCCTGATTATCTCCCGTGGATCGAAACATGCAGTAGTCTACAGTTGTCGAGTTGTGACATTGAGTCACAAGAGTGACCTCCCTTCATGTAGCCGACCAGTTGGGGCAGACGAAAGGTTGGGGCAGTTCACTTGCTACTGCATGGACTGAAGAAAACTGATTTAAAATTTGAAGAAATACATTTTAATTCCGAAATATTTGAACTCCTTGATATGGCAGGTGAAGGTATGGATATTCTCTGTAGTCAATATATAGAATATGCCCAACCGTTTGATCCGCCGACTCTTGTGATGCAACGTCACAACTCAGGAATACCGCATTAATTTGAAGCGTAACTTGGATTTTCGAATCGGACCAAAAAAGTTATCTTGCTCAACTAGGCCCCATGTGGGACCTGTGTACCAAATTTCAGAAAGATCCATGAAATATTTCGTGAGAATTCACGATAACAATGTTTCAAGGGGAAATTCAAGATGGCCACCTTGTGGCCATATTGGATTTCGATTCGGACCGAAAAAGGTATCTTGCACAACTGGACCCTAAGGGTAACCTGTGTACCAAATTTGAGAAAGATCCATGCAGTACTTCCCGAGAAATCATGATAACAAAGTTGCATGGGAAAATCCAAGATGGCCGACTGTTGGCCATATTGGATTTTCGAATCGGGCCAGAAAAGGTATCTTGCACAACTAGACAACAAGGAGAACCTGTGTACCAAATTTAACAAAGATCCATGCAGTAGTTCCTGAGAAATCGCTATAAAACAAAATTTCAAGGGGAAATCCAACATGGCTGCCTGGTGGCCATACTGGATTTTCGAATCCGACCAGAAAAGTTATCCTGCACAAGTAGACCCCAAGGGGAACCTGTGTACCAAATTTGAGAAAGATCCATGCAGTAGTTCCTGAGAAATCGCGATACGGTAAGTTCCCTAAGTATTCGTGACCGGAAGTGAATATCGCAGTCGTGAAAAACTGACCACTTCCGAATAGTTTGTGCAGGTCAGTTCAGAAAAACGGACGTTTCGTAAATTAGAGTGCCCATATTAAATGCCTATACCGTTCGACAATGAAAGGTCACAATACGTCGACTGTGGTGTTTCTTTAATTTTGTGATATTTACCCCAGACAACACTCTTAAATGATATAAGATCGACAACCACGAGACATTCACTATACTTCGTGTGTAGAATGAAGCCTAATATACTTCGGCGAAGTTCAGTGGTACGAACACGTGTGCTCGAGGGGAAACCCCGAAGCAAAACCCGGGAAAAGTTTGTTGTGCGTTTAGAGTTTATTTGTCAGGCAATATTTTGCAATTGATCAAAGGATAAATGAAGCATTCTTTCTGCTCTTTAACCATTAAATTAGGTTCGAATAATTGACTGCAAGGATCGGCTGACAATGAAGAGATTAGTTTCACCGGATGCCCGGCCAACTTAAAATCGCAAATTCGCATACCGGTGTATCATTGTATTAGTACATACGGGGCAAGGGAATATTTTGTCACTTAGACATCCTGATATTTTCTTTATTTTCTCTTCAGGACATGCTTGAACTCTTGCAGAATTTTTTTTACGGCCGAGAAGACTAGTAGGCCCAACTATCCCAGTGACGCCGATGATGCATGTTTACGGGAAAATAAATAACGATCTAATGAAGAAACACAGATTACGTAATTTTCAGATTGAGAATCAAACCTAATAATTTCTTGATTGCTCTTCACAGGGAAATATTGTGAAAGGGCTTTTCAAACTGTTTATGTCAATGAAACGAACAGCAAATAAAGCAAGCGCCCGACACTATCTGAAGGCCCATATCAGGGCCAACTCGACTGAGACCCATATCAGGGCCAACTCGTCTGAGACGATATACGATCTTCCCAGTTGGAACGAGCTCATCCCGCCATGAATAGCGGCTAAACAAAATACATGAATTGCTTGCCCACTCTAACAATTCACTGTATCGCTTCGATCCTTTATTAACAAATGTATGAATATAATTTCATAGCATTGGGTGGGGTCTGTAGACATGGTAGAATGAAAGTTTCAACATGCCACTGTTGGTTGTACATTTTCCCGCCATACAGAGTTGCAATAACATCACATGATCAATACTTGGATAGCATGGCACGTGAGCCAAACTTGCGCTTGTACACGGTTCCCGCTTCACAATATATTCAGCCAACACAACCTCAATATATTATGCCTTCGTAACAGTGAGATCACGACTCCCATGGAAAATAAAACAAAATGAGAGATCCTGAAGGATCTTGGCGCCCACCATTGTCCGATAATGGTAAGCTAATGACAAGAGGATCTTTTTGTCCATTGTTACTAAGAACAAACGATTGATTTGTAATTTTGTTTACAGAATTTCGAATCTGAGCGAAAAAGGGGGTTTATACTCCAAGTAAGAATCACGAGACAATGCATACAATAGCCAAGTCTGGGAACAACAATGTGTCTAGACTAGAGCCTTTTCAGCTGCACACATCTTCATTTTATCCAGCCAATTTCTACGTTCCCACTTCGAACCGGACTTGATTTATCTGACCCCTTCAGCGTTCAAAATCCGAGGTGTAAATTTCACCAGCCAACGACAGAAGAACCAATCAGAACGTACACATCGATTGCGAGTGAAGTCACATAGAGTGACATCATCCTCTATTAGCGGCGTCCTTCCTCCTAATATGGTGTCCACTAATTAGGTCAGCCAATCAATAACGCTCTTGTGCGACCCATTTCGAATTTCAAATGTTTTCGAGGTCAGTGACGTCTCGCATCTATTTATAAGTTATTTGAACATTGAAGGGGTCCAGATATATCAATGAAAGTATGAAGTGGGAACGAAGAAATTGGCTGGATAAAATGAAGATGGCTGCACAAAGACTCTGTCAATAGCTTCCTAGGAGCATTAAATATATCTACCAAAAAGGGACACTGAAAAACACCAAGATATAATCTAAGTTTCAGGGGTTTCAAGATTTCTAGAAACTGTACTTATGTCGGTTGTTATAATACAAGAGAAATGAGCAAAGTTAGTCTGAAAGTGAATGTACATGTACGGAGGATCCTTCGTCTTCGTTTTGTAGTATTTTTTATTTATTTATTTTTTTGCACGTGTCATCATTGGGTACTGGAAGCAAAGACAAATCTCTTTGACACTTTGGCATGTGCTATGAAACATACTTAAGATTTTATAATTAGGAACGAATGCTAATTCTGTTCTGTTTACTGGGCTAGTTTGAGATATCTCTTTTAAGATACCATGCTGGAAAATAGTATGGTGGTACAATATTTAATACTGAAAGGATTCCGGTCCGCGCAGTAATGTTGAAACTTCGAAAGTGCCTGAATCCTGATTATCTTCCGTGGATCATCGAAACATGCAGTAGTCTACAGTTGTCGAGTGAAGTCCCTTCATGTAGCCGAACCGCTGGCAGACGAAAGGGTGGGGCAGTTCACTCTGCATGGACTAAAGAAAACTGATTTAAAATTTGAAGAAATACATTTTAATTCCGAATTATTTGAACTCCTTGATATGGAAGGTGAAGGTGTGGATATTCTCTTAGTCAATATATAGAATATGCCCCACCGTTTGATCCGCCGACTCTTGTGATGCAACGTCACAACTCGGGAATACCGTATTAATTTGAAGCGTAACTTGGATTTTCCAATGGGACCAAAAAAGGCATCTTGCACAACTAGGCCCCATGTGGGCCCTGTGTACCAAATTTCAGAAAGATCCATGAAATATTTCCTGAGAATTCACGATAATAATGTTTCAAGGGGAAATTGAAGATGGCCATACCGAATTTTCGAATCGGACCAAAAAAGGTATCTTACACAACTAGACCCCAAGGGGAACCTGTGTACGAAATTTGAGAAAGATCCACGCAGTACTTCCTGAGAAATCACAATAACAAAGTTGCATGGGAAAATCCAAGATGGGCACCTGGTGGCCATATTGGATTTTCAAATCGGACCAGAAAAGGTATCTTGCACAACTAGACGACAAGAGTACCAAATTTGACAAAGATCCATGCAGTACTTCCTGAGAAATGACGATAAAGTTTCATGGAGAAATTCAAGATCGCTGCCTGGTGGCCATATTGCAGAAAGATCCATGAAATATTTCCTGAGAATTCACGATAACAATGTTTCAAGGGGAAATTGAAGATGGCCATACCGAATTTTCGAATCGGACCAGAAAAGGTATCTTGCACAACTAGACCCCAAGGGGAACCTGTGTACGAAATTTGAGAAAGATCCATGCAGTACTTCCATAAAGTAGTTCCTGAGAAATCGCGATAACAAGAATTGTTTACAGACGGACCACAGACAAAAAGCGATTTGAACAGCCCACCATCTGGTGATGGTGGGCTAATAATAATCAGCCGAGCAAAGAAACTACCTGGCGCCAGTCGGGAACCATTACAGAGAGCATTCAAGGCTTCCAAAAAATAAAGGAGCAAAGGTTTCCAAGATTTCCGAGGTTTAGTTGCGTATTACTTCATCAAAACATGTGGCAGGCCTGCACAAATTTGAAATCCAGGTAACTCAAAAAAGAGTTACACCAACAAAATTTCAGGTAACTTTTTTATATTCACAGACGGGCCCTCGGTGGCCGAGTGGTCTAAGGTGCTTCGCTGGTGATCGCTAGCCTCACACCGCTGAACCGGCACGGGTTCGAGCCCATGCAGCTGGTCCATGTGTGAAAGTTTGTCAGCTACTTGCCGAAGGGCGGTGGTTCTCTCCGGGTACTCCGGCTTCCTCCACCAACCAAACTGACTATCACCATATGAGTGAAACAAACTTGAGTGACATTAAGCCGAATTCCCTCCCTCCCTATATTCACGTAACCCAAAAACAGGTTGTGCTATTTTAACAAGGTGTTCTTGTTCTTCTTCTTGTCACTTTTTGAAATACGCATGCGAATACGCATTTGAAATACGCATGCGCTAAGAGAGTGTGATCTCTGCCACACTTTTCTTCTCAACCTCCCATCTCACATGACAACCCTGTCTTCAGGCATGTTTGAATAGTAATCATTTTATCTACCCAATCTAGATAATTCACAAATTGATGAAGAAGTATAGACAAGTAACGCATTGTCATTACGATTAACATTGAATACTACTTGGTATCAAACTGTAGATCATGCATCATAAAAACAAATGCAACAATTACGTTTCAGAAGTAAGGGAACAACTCACCAACTATAAAGATGTTTAACTTATAGAAATGACAATTTCTTATGTTTAACTTTACCCCCCCAAGCAATTCGCATATATGGAAATATGTTTTTAAAGGAAAAAATAATTTAACCCTCTGTGGGAATCGAGACAATGATCTTCCAATCCCTGGAGTTGCACTTACTGTCTTAGCTATACCGACTCATTGATAATACTCAAAAGTGACTTTATGCGCAACTGGTTTTATAATACAGAAATGACTATTTAGTATTTAATGAGTTAAACAACTCTGTGCGCGAACAATACATCATAGTTGTGCAGTTATATTGTGCGTTTTCGGTTATAAGCCTGAAATTTGGCACATGAACGATCTTGAATGATCCTCTTTCAGGACACGGCTGCTCTATCCTCATTCTCGCAAGCCAGGGCATGTTCCCGTCCTCTTCGGCACTCAGAATCCCTTTAGATTAGCATTAATCATGCACTCCCGTAAATGCAATACTTATGTGTATCAGCAGACAATGGGCAGAAAAATATTGCATTTGACATCATTCTCTCAAGTCAGCGCCCATTTCTGCTAGAATTTACTGGTTCTACACCTCACAAATTATGTTATTTTGTCAATCAGTTTTACGAATGGAATTACGTCAAATATTAGCGGATACTGCATAAAATCGATCTATTTGACCTCGTTGTCAAGAGCTAGGGCCTTGATTTCTTGGAGGGTTTTTTTAGTTTGATTTTGATACTTAGATACCTTTCATAATGACTTTAACTTGGTAGTCATTTTCGTGAATGCAATAGTTCTGATGAACCAAAAGACAATAACGAGAATTCGATATCATTCTCTTACACACAGACCTTGTTTAGTGAACTAGCCCTGGAATTTCGCATTTAAATCACCTTCGGAATGACCTAGTGACAAACTTATTCGCGAATTGAGCATAGGGAGATATCCATAGATACTGACTAGTAATGTTTCTTATTTGCAGAATATGTAAGTAAAATTAGCAACCTTCGAAAAAGTTTGGCAGAACATGTCAGATGAAATGATATTTCCTAAGAATGAAATGGTTGATCAGTTATATAGAAGGAGCAAACCATATCTTGGTATTGACTTGCTGCATGGAAAATAGTGTCAAGGTATTAGTTTGCAGATGATAACACACGTAAATGCAGAAACCTAATTAATTATTCTAATGGAATATCAAGACTGTCATAGCTAGGCCTCAATTTGAATAATGAAAAGTGTCATTATACCTCTCGGACAGTTCAATAAAGCCTTCAACCCCATTTCATAGTTTCACAGATCAAAGTGATAGACGTGATACTAAATTCATTGAAAATTAACTTTGAAGGAAATATAAATTTTTCATTTTGCTCGGCAAAGTAAGCGAGAAGGTAGATTGAAGAACTTAGATTTTCGCGCTATGACTAAATCCTTGAAATTTATTTGGATTTCCAAATATTTGAAAGCCTTTTTGATTTGCAAAAAGCAACGGCTGAACCGAATGTTTTGAAACTTGACATACACGATACTTGTATGCCAAAGCGATCATTGTGCCTTCGTCTGTCAATTCGGTATGGACGGCACGGGCCAGTCAAAATTTTTGGATTTTGAACGGGAAAAGTGAGTGAATGAGCGAGTGAATAGAATTTAACGTCGCTTTCAACAATATTTCAGCTATATCACGACGAACCAACTAAGCACCACCCAGCCCAGTTGTGTTTCTGCTACTTCAAAGAAGAAATCTTTGAAGCAGCATGGAACCAGACACCCTCCATCCACCCTATAAAACACTGAGGACAGCGCACAAGACAAAGACAGGACGCTTACATGGTGCAATAAGGGCTATTCCAGTAAAAAGTGTGTGGGGGGGTTTGAAGGCACTTCCAAAAAACATCCACCACCTACCAACATGATTTTATTTATACCCGCAGAACCTACCGGATGCCTTTATGAAATTTACCAACAACCCCCCAACATTGATTAATTTTCTAAAAAAATGCCACAAAAATTTTCGCCAAGCACCCACCGTGTATATTCACTGACTTTCCAAACCACCCACCCACCAACAGTTATTTAATTTCATATTAATTTGATACTTTTAATACATGTTTCTTTATCTTTTTCAGGATCACAAGTGTGCTTTTTCACCAGGCATGATTTCCTCATGAAATAAAGGATATTATTATTATATGTATATACTTTGCAGTGGATGGCGTTTTCCTTCAGCAGACATACTTTAAGAATACTTCTGTATTCGCATTACAGACTTAATGATAATAACCACACTAAAGACTAAGAAGAAATATTTTAGACAAGGAACATTATTTGTTGAGTTTCTTCACAGATATGCTGTGTACATAATTTTTACATTTCAATAACTCAACCACAAGAACTATTGCAGGTGACATCTGCAGGACAAAAGGCGATTGGACTAGTTTGGAGGGGCTTCACACTTCGCCCGAGCCCCTCCCCCTGCTGATGATTACAATGAAAGAAGGGGTTAAGAGTTGAAAAAGAGTTAATATTTAAAGAGAATTGTTGCAGATTAGAAGAGCACCTGTGGTTAAATTATTAGAGGGTATATACACAGAATTAAGCAAACACCACAGGGTTCAAATTCAAGTTTATATGAACAATTATCAACATCTGACTAGACATTCTCTAATGAAAGTTAAACACTAACACCTATATAATTCACATACTGCTATTGTGAAGTTTAATATTCCGACCAGAGTTAGTCATTAGTAGCAAAATATAATCCAAAGCTCTGCTATTAATACTTCAGCCATTGTTACCTTGTGACAATTACAATTCATTTTTTTCGGAGATAACACACGATCCTATTTCTATAAAACATGTTGCTTGGTATCATTCAAACTTAGTAAAACAAAACAATAAAACAGAATGGCATAACTGTACTATACCCCAAATGAGATAATGTAACCCAATTTAAGGTATAGTACAGTTATTATAGTAGCCCATATAAGCTATTAAACCCAACCTAGCTGTTATATTGTTTGGATTTCATATTTGTTTCTTTCTGCAATATACAGGAATACCGGTATCCTAACGATTGCCTTTGCCTGACGAAACCTGCCTGCCAGTGGTTGGCCTAATATTATCATGAGGACTTTTCCCCAGAGTTGTGACTTGCAGTTGTTGTTGTTGTTGTTGTTGCGTTCGGCTGTCGGAAAAATAAACAAAATCTCCACTCAACATCGTTCATGCGCTCATATAAGAAGTAGTAGGTCTGCAAAACAATTTGCATATACTGTCGCGGTCATCTTCGCATTCTGTCTGTCACACGACGGCCCGACAAGTGTGTTTACTTCCGATACCACGTGTTTTTACATTTCGACAAATCCTCATTCACAGAAAAAGCCGAATGCTACCCGATTTATCTCCCTTGTTAGTTCGTCAAAGCTCGTACACCGCATTCCCAAAGCCCGCCTTCACCTTGTCCATGGTCATGTTATGAACTCCGAAATGTAAGTGGATCCGCAGGGTACGGCAATGGGAACAAGGTTTATAGATTTCCGAACTTCATGCGATGAAATGATCGTGTTCTGCAGTTCCAAACCGCACATTTACGTTGTCAAACTCGCAAAATTCTTCGATATATTTTCACCACACGGTGGACCAACCGACATTTATTGTTTTATTCCACAAGAATGCACAACTGACACAAATTAATGAACATCTAAAAACACCAAGGACCTATCGGAAGGAGTCTAGTGAGACAACAAGTACCCATAGGGAGCATTTTATTTTTTGTACAACCACCTACCGACACGTTTTTAAAGTGCCGTCAAAGGCCCCAACACACTTTTTCCTGGAATAGCCCTAAAGACAAGTGATACCACAGTGCGAGACATCACATTATCAAGTTCCTGTTGCTTCTCAGCAAAATGCATTGAAGCAACAGGAACCTGAACCCACCCAACCACCCGCTTGAACGGAGAAAGTGAATATATATATATATATATATATATATATATATGGTATCAGACCTATTACGCAATTCCTACTATTGTGGGTAACTAGAAGTTGAAAATTACTTCCCTTGGCACGAAAACACTGGTAGATGACGCTTTTTGTCTACAATTACCACTACCTCCGCTGATTTTCACCGTATTATTGCCACTGCCGCAGGTTTTGACTACAATGTAATCATTTCTCACTTGTTCTTTGGGTAACCCATTTAACACCTTGAATAATTCCATGTGTTATGAGAGAGAATATGTTCATCGCAGTCCTGGACGGTTGGCCTCCTTCTCGACTGCTTCACAGTTTATGCTGCATATACTGCAGCAGAGTAATGTCAACTGTCACTCATAGGTAAAATCTTTTGTGAACGGCCATTTTTTTCCTTTCACGGAAACAATTCTTGTGTCCAACTTGACTCACCATTTGTCACTTTTAGATTCCGTCCAATAGTCCTTGTCTTTTGTAAAAACATGGTGAGCTATAAACAGTGTACCTAAATGTAAATGAACCACGGGGAGCTGATACGAGAGCTAAACATCACTTTTGCGAAGGGAGTGATTAGTTTTGTTCTTCCTATCATATATTTCTGATTAAATAAGTCCATTTATTTTCGAACAAAAAAAATAATGGAAATGAAATATTCTATTTCAATTTAAACAAGTGATATCAATAGTGATGAATTTCAACAGTCACCAGTGGTTACCAGTAGACACATCAATTAATTCAGTCTCACTAGGGGCTTGAACAATTCTACTTATTGTTCTGTCATTATTTCTGGTAATGACTCAACCGCCACCTAATTTATAAATTGGAATGAACTGGCTTTCCTGACTGGGGTGATTATGTCATGTCACAATATAAATTTTATTATGTAAATGTAATATTTTATCTTAGTTTTAACATTTTCTGTATGTATTCATGTATAGAAATAAAGAATGACTCATTGATTCATTGATCACATTAAAAAAAAAAAAATCGAAAAAGGAGAACCGGTAGCCATTTCATTACATGAGGAATATCAAAATTGTCAGTGGCTACACATAATGGTTTAAAATAAACAAAGGGGAAACTCACTCGATTCTATAATCTCAAAGATCAGATCGAGCAGTGCCACAGTTCTGCATATAAAAGTCGGAAACCAATCATCATTGCATAGTGTATGTGCAAAGAGCAGTGTCCGTGAAGGTTCTCGAAAAATCCCAAGCCAACAGTATTTAAGTGAACGAGAAGAATGGTTGGCGAATCATCAGACGAGTCACAGTTCAATATTGCCCAAGAATATCAACATCCTAATGACTACAGTCTCTGTATAATGTGTAAATCATCCACTTTTCTTAGAAAACTTTACCTGCCGCTTCAACGAAAATTTCCTGCAGTTCCCGCCATTACGTTTATAGCTCTCAGCTCACTTGGCAAATATTGCACCATCCCATGCTAGGAATAGCCTGTGCAGGAGACTACCGCTTGTCTTCGCCTCAGACTTGATGCGCCAATGCGCAGTTTGTCCTTATCATTCCGACCATATCGGGTTGAATTTTTTTAAAGTACAAATATTCTAAAGATTATATCAATTTTTATTCACGTGATCGGACAAAGGGTTATGCGGATATTTATCCGCATAACTGTTGCGCGAACAAATCGATCATTAGCCCGCCACGGTCCGTTTTGCAGCAAGACGAAGACGAAAGGTTTTCTGATTACAGGTCAGCTATTTGATTTGAATTTCCGTGAAATATCGAATAAATGTCTCTGAACGAACAACACACTGATTAAGCTAGGTTTTGCTTGAGCGAATCCAACTTCCATTTAGGGGAGTCATTGCGCGAATCTTGACGTTGTGTAGATGGGTCAACTCGAGGCAGATTTCTACTTTCTTTCCAGTCTTTGCTGGTTTTTGCTTTTGAGGTGGGTGCTTGACATATAGCCGATATGAGCACTTGTATAGTGATAGTTTGTATATCAATACGCCATTCATTAAGCTGGCGAATCACTCATCAGTGTCAAATATCCCGTGAAACGAAATCCGTGAAATACAAGAGATCCTGAAGGATCTTGGCGCCCACCATTGTCCGATAATTGTAAGCTAATAACAAGAGGATCTTTTTGTCCATTGTTACTAAGAACGAACGATTGATTTGTAATTTTGTTCACAGAATTTCGAATCTGAGCGAAAAAGATCGAAAAAAGGGACACTAAGATATAATCTTTCTAAGTTTCAGGAGTTTCGAGATTTCTAGAAACTGTTCTTATGTCGGTTGTTATAGTACAAGAGAAATGAGCAAAGTTAGTCTGAAAGTGAATGTATATGTACGGAGGATCCTTCATCTTCGTTTTGTAGTATTTTTTTTTTTTCATGGATGTTTCTGAAATTTGGTACACAGGTCCCACATGGGGCCTAGTTGTGCAAGATACCTTTTTGATCAGATTCGAAAATCCAAGTTACGCTTCAAATTAATACGGTATTCCCGAGTTGTGACGTTGCATCACAAGAGTCGGCGGATCAAACGGTGGGGCATATTCTATATATTGATTATAGAGAATATCCATACGTTCACCTTCCATATCAAGGAGTTCAAATAATTCGGTATTAAAATGTATTTCTTCAAATTTTAAATCAGTTTTCTTTAGTCCATGCAGTTGCAATTAAGTGAACTGCCCCACCCTTTCGAATGCCGGCGGGTCGGCTACATGAAGGGACGTCACTCTTGTGACACAACGTCACGGTCACAACTCGACAATTGTAGACTACTGCATGTTTCGATCCAAGGGAGAACTACGTTTCAAGCGGAAATTCAAGATGGCTACCTGGTGGCCATATTGGATTTTCTAATCGGACCAAAAAAGGTATCTTGCACAACTGGGCAACAAGGGGAATCTGTGTACCAAAGTTGAGGAAGATCCATGCAGTACTTCTTGAGAAATCACGATAACAAAGTTTTATTGAGAAATCCAAGATGGGCGCCTGGTGGCCATATTGGATTTTCGATTCGGACCGAAAAAGGTATCTTGCACAATCAGACCCTAAGGGGAACCTGTGTACCAAATTTGAGAAAGATCCATGCAGTAGTTCCTGAGAAATCTCGATAACAAGGTTTCATGGGGAAATCCAAGATGGCCGCCTTGTGGCCATATTGGATTTTCGATTCGGACCAGAAAAGGTATCTTGCACAACTAGACCCGAAGGGGAACCGGTGTTCCAAATTTAAGAAAGATCCATGCAGTACTTTCTGAGAAATGACGATAATGTTTCATGGGGAAATCCAAGATGGCTGCCTGGTGGCCATATTGGATTTTCAAATCGGACCAGAAAATGTATCTTGCACAACTAGACCCCAAGGGGAACCTGTGTACCAAATTTGAGAAAGATCCATGCAGTAGCTCCTGAGAAATCACCATAACAAGATTTCATGGGGAAATCCAAGATAGCTGCCTTGTGGCCATATTGGATTTTCGATTCGGACCAGAAAAGGTATCTTGCACAACTAGACCCGAAGGGGAACCCGTGTTCCAAATTTGAGAAAGATCCATGCAGTACTTCCTGAGAAATGACGATAATGTTTCATGGGGAAATCCAAGATGGCTGCCTGGTGGCCATATTGGATTTTCGAATCGGACCAGAAAATGTATCTTGCACAACTAGACCCCAAGGGGAACCTGTGTACCAAATTTGAGAAAGATCCACATAGTAGCGCCGGAGAAATCACCATAACAAGGTTTCATGGGTAAATCCAAGATAGCTGCCTTGTGGCCATATTGGATTTTCGAATCGGACCAGAAAAGGTATCTTGCACAATTAGATCCCAAGGGGAACCTGTGTACCAAATTTGAGAAAGATCCATGCAGTAGTTCCTGAGAAATCACGATAAAGTTTCATGGGAAAATCCAAGATGGCTACCTGGTGGCCATATTGGATTTTCGAATCGGACCAGAAAAGGTATCTTGCACAACTAGACCCCAAGGGGAACCTGTGTACCAAATTTCAGAAAGATCCACGAAGTAGTTCCTGAGAAATCGCGATAACAAGGATTGTCTACGGACGGACGACTGACTGACTGACTGACTGACCGACGGACGACGGACCACGGACGAAAAGCGATTTGAACAGCCCACCATCTGGTGATGGTGGGCTAAAAATATGAACAGTGTTTCTCAGGCAGTTTATTTTTCTATATCTAACATGTAAGACACTGAATATTAATTTAGGAAGAAAATATCAACCAATGACCGAGTGAAACAGAAATGTCCATTCAGTGCGGTCAAGGTGAAGGTCGGTCCTGAAGGTCACAGAACCATACGGTACGATCCAAAGCAAAGACCAGTGCACTTTAGCACTTATCATGGATAAGCATAGGAACTTATGGATTTTAGCATAGGAACTTAAAACACCTGGCCGTGAAGGGGGCATGCATGGCTGGTTGAATTCTATGAGATGATGATAATTAAGCTAAAGCCACCCTTCATCACCAGCATTTGGTTAAACACTTTCTAGCCAAATGCACAAAAATCAGGTATCAGGACTTGAAACCATGTTTTAGTGGTTTTATAATGTGGGTACTGACTGTCACTGTAAAAGTACATCTAAGGGAGCAACTGCAGGACCTAAATTTGATCTATTAAGTTGTGGTCATACATTCCATGAATGAGTCACTGGCAATACCGTACTGCTGAATATGCAAATGATTATAGACTTCTAGACCAAACCAATGGCCAGTCATGCACTACACTGAACCAATGGCTGACATACAACTTTACTATGGAGCTCTTGATTGGCTACATGCTAATAAGAGTATGTAAATCAGTATAAAAGTAGGACTAATGTATGCATACTTGCAGATACCTTTTTAGAAGACTTAGAAATGGTAGAAAAATAAACAAGAGCCCAAGGGGCTTCAATATACGCCCGTATATCTTGAATTACATTGGTCCAAATTTCAAGTTTGTTTAATAGCCTTGATTCCAATTGGTAGCCAGCAATCCAGAGAAAGGTCTACAATTTTGTGCTTCTGAGAATATAACATATATCACATCTTATATTGAATGATAAACTAAAATGAGCTTAACTCTTGGTAACTAGTTGACTTTGGAGCAAGGGCCTGCAAATGGATTTCTTTCAAACGAGAAAATTTTTAATGAAGGAAAAAGAAACTGATGAAGTAATCCTTTGTTCTTGAGTTAATAAACAGGTATGAAGTTCATAAAGGACCCCTCTCCCCATTAAATTAGTAAATGTATGGTTTTTATTTCACAACAGTTTAACTAAATGTAGCCGTTTCAAACACGGAACGCAGCCAACATCAACATTGCATTACATGACCTCGTCTTCGACAGGCATAGGAAAATGTGACTTTTAATGATTTCCTGATTTGGGGTCACAGTGACCTTGACCTTTGACCTTGACCTAAATTTTGGTACACAACACATTGTCTTCCCTCAATGTATCAATGGACACAAAAAAAATCATGATTTTTATGAATTTCATGATTTTGGGGATCAGTGACCTTGACGTTCGGCCTTGACGTTCGGCCTTGACCTACATTTTGGTACACGACACATCATGTCCCTCTAATGTATCCAGACACAAAAAAAGTAATTTTCAAAGATTTCTTGATTCTGGAGTCACAGTGACCTTGACTATTGACCTTGACCTAAATTTTGGTACATGATAAACCGTCTCCCCGTAATTTCTCAATGGACACAAAAAAACATGATTTTTGACAATTTCAAGATTTTGGGGTCACAGTGACCTTGACCTTTGACCGTGACCTACATTTTGGTATGTGACACATCATGTCCCCCTAATGTATCTACTGACACAAAAGAAATGTTATTTTTATAATTTCCTGATTTGGATGTCAGTGACCTTTGACCTTGACCTAATTTTTTGTATGCAACACTTCATTTCCCCCTATTGAATTCACTCACAAAGAATTGGTAATTTTTAATGATTTCCTGATTTTTAGGTCGCACTGAGTTTTGACCTTGATTCTGGGATCACAGTGATATTGACTACTGACCCGGGTCTAAATTTTGGTACATGACAAAATGGCTACCCGTAATTTCTCAATGGACTAAAAAAATCATGATTTTTAACAATTTTGGGGTCACAGTGACCTTGACCTTTACCTACATTTTGATATGTGACACATTGTGTCCCTCTAATGTATCTACTGACACAAAGAAATGTTATTTTTAATAATTTCCTGATTTTGGGGATACAGTGACCTTTGACCTTCGACCTTGACCTATATTTTGTTATGCGACACTTCATTTCCCCCTAATGAATCCACTCACAAAAAATTAGAAATTTTTAATGATTTCCTGATTTTTCGGTCACACTGACCTTTGACCTCTGACCTCGACCTACATTTGGTATGCAACATATCTTTCTCCCCTAGGGCATCCACCCATCAAAAATTAGAACTGTAGATAGAAAACTCAACGATTCATGATTTCCTGATTTTCGGCAACAGTGACCTTTGACCTCTGGCCGCGACCTCAATTTTGGTACGCGACACATCGTCTCCACCTAGCGTATCCACTCACAAAAAATTGCAACTGTGGATAGAAAACATTCACAGATATAGACTGGACAAGAACACTTCAGTGATTTCCCATCTTTTAGGCCAGTGACCTTTGACCTCTGACCTTCATTTTGGTACGCGACACATCGTCTCCCCATGGGGTATCCACTCATCAAAAATTAGAACTGTAGATAGAGAACTGTTCCAGATATAGACCGGACACGACGGATGAACAGACGGAAACCGCCATCACATAATACGTCCGCCTTTTGGCGGGCGTATAAAAACAAGGGTTATGTGTAACCCGGCAGCTCGCCGTTTTGGGTTTTGTCAATAACATGCAGCTTCGCATAAAGGTCGAGCCCTTCAGGTTGCAAAAGAAGTCAAAATTATTCTAAGTCCAGCCTAAACAAAAAACATTAACCTTCCAGCTTGAGTGTAACATTGTGCTAAACATAAAACTTAACCGGACACAGACACCGACACTTCCCCCTCTCCCTCCCAATACCTCGCCTACTTCGTATACGGCGAGCTAAAAATGTAAAAAAATAATTAATGACCATTTAGACCTGGAAGTCTCAAAGGCACAAGTAAAAAATAAAAGTATCATAACCTGTAAGTTTCATGAACTTCCTTGCAATAGTTATCGAGATACGGATCGGACAGACGGACAGACACATCCCCCGGGCCATAACAATACTCCTTAGCCTGTAGGGCCGAGGAGTAAAAAATCCCCACTGAAAGAGAGTAAGGAAATAAAGTTTGACAAAACATCTCCAAAGGTTTCAAAGATACATGAATTACCATTAGAAATGATGGCTGTGTTGAAGTCATTTCTCTGTATTAAATACGCAAGATCATCCACTTTGTGGAAATGCTCCAATTGATCATTCTCATGGCATCAGATTGTATATCTCCTATTGTCGTATATACCCTCTGATGTCAAAGTGGGGCTAATTGCGGCGCGCAGCTTTTCTGTGCATGGCTCTCGCCCAATCAACAGCCTCCGTTACTAAATGAAGCGAACTTGTTGAGATTACCGAAAGGGGCCGAAGATTTCCGAAAAGCTTAGCGTAACTTCGGCGAGCCAATCAACATAGGCGTTGTATATCGACGAGAACGAACAGAGGCAAATCTTTGAGGGGCGTCCTGTTTAAAAAACCGGACTGGTATTTGTGATCTGTCAGTTATCTTCCATCATGAACGAGCAAGTAAATGTACTTCGAGCCCTGAGATTTATTGCCACATATCTTGGACCTGGCGATTGCGACAGAAAAACTACAGGAGGGACCTTATTCATTTGTATTCTCAAGCCTCGAATTACTGTTAAATCAAGAAGAGAAACGTGATTTGCTAATTATCAGGTCGCTGTTTGATCAAATATAACGACAGAATTGACCTACCAGTACCCTTTATGATCTGTCCAAATACGCACAAAGGGTGACCTATAACCTTTCAGGTCTATAAAAAACTTAGCATTAAAACACTAACAGTATATATGAGATAATACACAAGTGTTTGAGGCGCATACAATACATGCCCCGTCTCCCGACATTCTATCATTTATAAATATGGATTGACGATGACTTTAATATGCTGATACGCAAAAAGTCTGAGCTTCACCAGTATGATTGTAGGTGCGGCTTTCTGGAGTTAGTTTTATACTATAATACTGAAAATTGTGATAATACTGGTATTGTCATTTTTTAATTCAAAGCCAATTTATTTGATAAACATTTTTTAGTTTGAACAAATTTAAATAAGTTAGTTTGATAAAAAAATTGCTATTTGAAAAAAAAAACTGAATCAATTATTAAATTAAATCACAGTTGCACAGTTGCTGAAATGAAATCCATTATTTTCAGACAAAATCTTAATATTATTTATAGTTATAACCCGGGAAACACATTTAACTGCAGACATCTTATTATTTAATATTTAGTACTGTACGGAAATTAGGCCAATGATGTGTTCCGATGCATATTTCTCGTCCACCTCCTCCACTGGTTGTTTTTATTACTTGTTGCACATAAATACATAATAATATATACCTCGCTGAAGTTCAGATGAGTAATTTTGGTTGAGTAATTTTTCAATATTATATTTTGCGTTGACGTTGATTTGTGTTGTGTTACCCTCCCTCACCGAGTTCAAGACCGGCGACATGAAACACAGATACCATTCGATACACTTGGCCATAATATAATTTTCTGAAAGACGCACACTTGTTGATTGTCTGGTCACTACCACATGCTTGATCCATTTTCCAGGGTCATTATCAATTAATGCTTACAATAGTTCTCAGCGTGAATCGGAATGCTAGCCTGTCAAATGTTGTTTACAATATGACCGCCCGTCTCCACGCGGTGATCAGCTGTGATGACGTAGTCAGCCGGAAAATATAACGCGTTCTCTCATTGGCTCAGCGGAAAAGACGGCAATGCGGCTGCGCGCCAGGCATTTGTATAGGGGTGAAGTCAGAGTCTTGTTTACCGACGGTTTGGAGGTTACAAACTCTGACGTTGGGAGAATGCAATTGATGAGACTTGAGGAAAAGCTTTAATTACCTGTAAAGTCTGGATAATGCAGTTATCTCAACTTGCCCAGCCCAAATCTGAAATATAAGAATTGGAGTATGCAAACATTGCTAGAGGCAGACTCGGGTCATGTCGCTGGTTCATACTGTATGTCACATCGCTTATATGCAATGCAAAAACACAACACACTGATAGGGCTTGATAAATTTATTAAATTTATCTGCTAAACTACAAACACAATTTATGTACAAGCAAGATGGCAATATAGCTGTAGCATGAGCAATTAGCTTATATAATACGAAGTTAAGCTTATATAGAATGCCAAGGCAATAAGGCACAGCAAACCTGGCAGCAACACTGCTGTTAAAGAGAGACCAAGTTGGTATACGCTTGAGCATTAGCAATTGAAATATACATGTAAATGACTAGTGGAAATCATTTGGCCACGTGAACAAATGCAAAAACCAATTAAGGTTACGCAATAAACAATAAAAACCAAACTGTCAAAACAAATGAAATCACAGATCTAACATAGTGCACTATAACATTGTGAGAACAATGTTACGAGGTAAAATATAGAATGATGGATTGTGGGTGGGCCCAACAACCCTGTATACCAAATTTGAAATCTCTAAATGAAACAGTTTAGACTTCTATCGTGTTCACGTGATATATGAACATTTTTGGTGATGTTGCCATGGAAACCACAAATATCATTGCAATGTACTCAAATTCAACAGGCTTTTGGTGGACCACCCAACAATCCTGCATACCAAATTTGAAGTATCTAGCTTCAAAATTTAGCTTCTATCATGTTCATGTCGTTATATGAACATTTTGTGTTAATGAACATTTTGTGTGATGTTGCCATGGAAACCACAAAAATCACTGCAATGTGCCCCAATTCAATAGGCTTGTGACTGAGCACCCAATAATCCCGTGAACCAAATTTGAAGTCTCTAGCTGAAACAGTTTGGCTTCTGTCATGTTCACATCATATATGAACATTTTCCAGGACATTGCCACAGGAACCACAAAAATCATCGCATTGTACCCAAATTCGATCAGCTTGTGGTTGACATAATGCTACATAACAAATTTGAAAGCTGCAATGGTTAGGCTTTTATCGTGTTCATATTCTGGGACATTTTCCGTCACGTCATGAAAACCACAAAATCATCGCAATGTACCCAAATACAATAGGCTTGTAAGTTGACCCCCCAAAATAATGTACATGTATACCAAATTTGAAATCTCTAGAAGCAATGAATTGCCCGCGTTCACAAGATATATATATTGATGACCGACGACCAGATGGATGACCAGACGTACATGTCGACAACAGGACCCAGCACCCTTTCAGGCTGAAGGGTAAAAATATATACAGAGATACATTTCTCTTGCTTTCTTTGATAGTTTGTTGATTTATCATACATATGTGAGAAGCTTTATTCTCATTTTGAGAATACCCATCATAAAATGGTGCTTCTGAAGAATTATATAAAAATTGTCTCTCAGCCTTTACCAAATAGAATTATCTGAAATCATACCCAACATTTACCTGATTCCATGTTGGTGGTTGTGATGTAATTAAGGAAAAACTAGAATGTCTGTAGCATTCCGATTCAACACCAAAAATCATCTCTTCAAATTTTAATAGAAAAAAAATGGGCCAGTTTTGATTACCGGCCTTCCAAATTTGCTGTAATGGTGTTGATCGGAATGACCTTATTTCTGAACGTAGCATCTCACGAAAATTGCGGGGAATGTACACATTTGTTTTGTGTTTGAGCAAAAAAGCCACATTACCCAGTGTGGAGTCATTTGTGGTGGCAAATATTAGGAAATATAGTTTTCTCAAAAATGTGCTCAGCCGATTCACTACATAATAAGGCTGTTTTCATGGTTTGTGACTTTGATAGGCGACAGACCTGGTTAACTATGGGTCGAGGTCACTTCTATCCAAAAGGCTTCTAGTTCATGACCAAATTCAGGAAGGATGGGGCAAGCATAGTCATTCATGGAAAATGGTAGATGACAAAGAGATATTGAATTGGATGGATTAACAAATAGAAATACAGAACACTATCCCAAGGCCAATTTTAGCAAATGTGTACAAACTAATCAATGTTAATATCACCAAATGGTAAGTTTCTCTTAATTATCAATTATTATCCTACTTTTAACTCCTGTAAACGTTCAGCTCATAATTCAACTTTAATTGACGGAAAATATTATTTTGTTATCTTACCTTAGGGTCTTGTCCTCCAATAAACTGGAATGGAAATGAGAGGAAAAAGGATCAGAATACATACTAAAAGGAGTTCAGGAAATGATTTGCATCCCCTCTTTTGAGATTTTCATACACCCACATTGGTATTTATTTAATGGGGGAACTATGTACATGATCAATATACATATAAAAGCCTATTTATCCAGGATAATAACAATGTGAATATACTGACAGTGAAATCAATAGGTTTGGAGTTCTCAATTTGAATGCATGTCTTTTCATAGAAAGAGCCCACATTTTCAAACGTTTATTTTTCGAGACGTTCAAAATTTTCTATTCAATGGATGACTTGACCAAGTGGAAAACACCTTCACCAGTTTTTCAAATTTTGGCCTAGATTTTTTCTGCAAAATTTTCCACTGAACAAAATTAAACACAACATGCGAAGATCAGACTTTAAACATCAATATCCCAGCAATATACAATGAAAACCCGAGGGGTTCAAGTCCCCCGACGTTGAAATAATTGATTTGACTTGGAACCGTAACTTTCAGTACCCAGCATGCAGAGCAATCCCAATTGAGATCCAGTGCCAAGGTACCCACAATTACCGAATTTGTCCTAACCCAGCCAGGATTTCAGAAGATATTGTATGAAAAAGTTTTAACTTGGCCCGAAGGTGGCGCCACATATAGGCAGATTGGCGTGAAAAACAATCCCAAGCGAGAACTTGAGGTGAGATACTCACATACCAAATTTGAGAAGAAACCGTTCAGTTTTCCAAAAGTTATTGTCCGGAAATGAAAATTTTATTTTGGCCCCCAAGTGGCGCCACCTAAAGCCGGATCGGTGCGAAAAACAATCCCAAGCGAGATCTTGAGGCGAGGTACCCATACACCAAATTTGAAAATAATCCGTTCAGGTTTGCAAAAGTTATTGACTGGAAACAAAATTTTAACTTTGCCCCCAGGTGGCGCCACCTATAGGCGGATCGGAACAAAAAACAATCTCAAGTGAGATCTTTAGGCGAGGTACTCGCACACCAAATTTGAAAAGAATCCGTTCAGTTTTTCTAAAGTTATTGTCCGGAATTTTTTTTTAACTTTGCTCCCAGGTGGCGCCACTTATAGTTGGATCGGCACGAAAAACAATCCCAAACGAGATCTTTAGGTGAGGTACCCACACACCAAATTTGAAAAGAATCCGTTCAGGTTTTCTAAAGTTATTGTCGGGAAACAAAATTTTAAATTAGCCCCCAGGTGGCGCCACCTATAGCCGGATCGGTGCGAGGTACCCATACACCAAATTTGAAAAAAATCCGTTCAGTTTTGCAAAAGTTATTGTCTGGAAACAAAATTTTAACTTTGCCCCCAGGTGGCGCCACCTATAAGCGGATCGGAACAAAAAACAATCCCAAGTGAGATCTTTAGGCGAGGTGCTCACGCACCAAATTTGAAAAGAATCCGTTCAGTTTTTCTAAAGTTATTGTCCGGAAACAAAATTTTAACTTTGCTCCCAGGTGGCGCCACCTATAGGTGGATCGGCACGAAAAACAATCCCAAGCGAGATCTTGAGGCGAGGTATCCACACACCAAATTTGAAAAGAATCTGTTCAGTTTTTCGAAAGTTATTGTCCGGAAACAAAATTTTAACTTTGCCCCCAGGTGGCGCCACCTATAGGCGGATCGGTGCGAAAAACAATCCCAAGTGAAATCTTGAGGCGAGGTACCCACACACCGAATTTGAAAAGAATCTGTTCAGTTTTTTGGGAGTTCATTGTCCGGAAATGAAATTTTAACTTTGCCACCAGGTGGCGCCACCTATAGGCGGATCGGGGCGAAAAACAATCCCAAGCAAGATCTTGAGGCGAGGTACCCACACACCAAATTTGAAAAGAATCCGTTCAGTTTTTCGAAAGTTATTGTCCGGAAACGGAATTTTTATTTTGCCCCCAGGTAGCACCACCTATAGGCGGATTCATGCGAAAAACAATCCCAAGCGAGATCTTGAGGCGAGGAATCCACACACCAAATTTGAAAAGAATCTGTTCAGTTTTTCGAAAGTTATTGTCCAGAAACAAAGTCGGACGGACCACAATACTATAGTCCCCCTTTAGCCCTTCGGGTGTCGGGGGACAACCATAACATTATTTGGAAAACTGGAGCCCTGGCTCTTCTTTACCTAGTTCAGAACTATTACGCCAAATTTTGAGATGAATAGTTTTCAAGAAATAAATACTTTTCCCAATAAAACTGGAGAAATGAAGTACGGTAATGGAATTAAAGCGATAAAGAGATTACAGGCTATTAAATAAGAGTGATGCCCCTTGCACTGATTGCTCATCACAAGTGTAAATTGTCAGGTCAAGGCAGTCCCAACTCAATCAGGCAAATATTTTCCCACACAAGAGTCTAAAAGATCAATTTTTCCTCGGTAAGCAAACATTTATTTACCAAAATATCACCAGGAAAAAAAAAAAAGAGTCCATTTAAGACCAATTATTCAATAAAGTTGGACCCACAGGTGAGATGAAAGTCCATAACAACTGTTCTTTCTTTAATGCACTTTCAATGTTTCAACAATCAACATGTACTCATGTACACATTCTCATGGCATAGGTTGGTTGGTTGGAATTTAAAGTGGCACCGAACCTTGTCGGTCACACGTCGAAGATGACCCAAGCAAACATACCCTAGCAAAACCCTAACAAAAACCTAACCAAAACTACAAAAGTTTTTTGAATTTTGAAAATTAGGCTCTACAAACAGTTCATGATCACAATGGATCGTCAGAGAGCCTAAATTGTTTGGCACTTTAATCTACCTCCTGTGGCAGATAAACATGGTATGGTACAAACCATGCTGCCAAAAGCTGGAGGGCCTCGTGGCATTAGATTGTGCATCTCCTACAGCCAGATATACACTCTGACTGCATTTATCCAACAGTAATGCTAAATGGAGTGGTATAGGGATTTCACAGCTAAATAAAGTGTTGTACAGCGTGTTCTTGTCAAATAGCATCTCCTTCTCTGATATCGTATGTTGGATGCTTTTACCATTTCTCTCATATGATGACAAGACACTTCCTGAGTTAGTCACGTTTTTGACACCACGTTTTTCAAACCGATGCAGTCAGAGGGTATTACAAGAACAGATTAGGTCACAAATGTACATGGACCATCAGATAGACTATTCTACTATCATACTATGTACAGTACGGTACGTCCCAGTACCAAAGATTGTGTGCCTCGAGAATAAATGTTAACAAGCATGAAGGCTAAAAACAGACACTGTCCTGGGAATTTAATTGGCAGTTCTCGTAAACTGTTTAAACTATATTAGAAACGTCGAACAATTCTATTTAATTTTCTATATTAGAGGAATAGATTTCATTTTGGCGCCCATTACAGGTATGAAATTGGACCTGTATTCAACACTGTAATACCGTCACAAGTCTACTCTCATTTGCTGAAGAGTTATATACCAATGGTAGCAAATGGGTGTGGTATACACTTTCTTAATATCATTTCTAAAAGAACTAACAAACCCATTAAAATAAATGAATAGGTTTTCCATTTGTAAATTCACTCACAGCAGTGAATTCTCCCTCATGTTCTGTCAAGTACTGTAAACATGCCTGCCGCACCTGATCATGGTAAACTTGGGTCTGGAATAACTGGAAAGCAATTTCAAACAAAAAGGATATATTAGTAGGGCAGACTTCTCGTGTAGGAAAAATGGCAACTGTTTGTAGGACTTCCTCTAAATGCATGATATGTTGCAGTGAATGAGCAATTTTCAACAATTTTTCAATTATGTTATGACAGGAGAGGGGATGCTGATTTGTGACACGAGCTTGATTGCAGATATTCCTTGTTCTATCCTCTTAATGCAGAGCATAAGCGACGAAGCAACAAGTTCCATTTTGCAGGGATTAATGATCAGTTGACATGTTTGTACAGGGCGAGTGAGTGAACAGGGTTTAACGTAGCTTTCAACATTCTTTCAGCTATATCACGATGGAGATGGGAAGGGGGGGGGGGTACCTACTTGTAACAGCGCAGATCCAATTCTGCCATTCTATAGTGCTGTCCCACTGAAATATCATGCCATGTAGGCAGATGGGACACCTCACTCAGTCATATTATACGGACACCATGTTTTTACAGAACAATGTAGTAATTATTAATTTCAATGCCTTGCTTTGTATACCAAAGTCTGGGTCTGCTCATGAGGGGAAAGGCATGTCAGAGAGGTGGAGAGTGAGTGAAGAAAGTCTTGCACATCTGTTAAACAAAGGAAGCTCTTCACCTGCCAGATTTGTCAACAAAATATAGGCAGGCCTGACCAGCTGTGATTGGCTCTTGATCAAGAAATTAACCAATCTGTATAAATTCCACATGCCTTTAAAGGGATACATCATAGTTTGGGATGAGTCAATGTTTTTCTGCAGTGCTAGTTATCAATTTCTGCTGGCCAGGAAAGTGGGGGTGGGACAGATTTTGTTATTTATTTGGCACAAGGTGTTATCTACAAATCTGTAGTGCTAAGTTATCAATTTCTGCTCGCCAGGAAAGTGGGAGTGGGACAGATTTTTTTATTTATTTGGCACAAGGTGTTATGTACAAAACATATGATGTTAAAGTCGATTGACTGATGTTTTATTTATATAATTTCCAAAATATAAAATAATGTTCAATGGACTACATCGTAATGTGGGTAAAACCATAATCCTGTCATTTTTGTGATCAGTGACCTTTGACCTTGACCTAAATTTTGGTTCTCCCCCTAGGATATCCACTCACCAAACATTGGAACTGTAGATACAAAACTGTCAATGATCAAGGATTTCCTGATTTTTAGGCCAGTGACCTTCGACCTCGATTTAGTACGCGACACAGTCTCCACCTAGTGTATCCACTCGCAAAAATTGCTACTGTGGATGGAAAACTGCCATAGAAAACTGCCATGATTTTCTCATTTTTAGGCCAGTGACCTTTGGCCTCCATTTTAGTATGCGACACATCGTCTGCCTCTAAGCGCATAATCATGATAATAGTATGTCCGACTTTCGGGAGGGCGTATAATAATAATTTCCTATTTACATTGAGTTTTTTACATTATTTTAGTCAATAGGACTGCTCATTGGGCAGCCAAGGATTTTTTCTGAGTTCGCGCGAAACCCTTTTGGATTTTTTTTCTCTCATATAAATGCCCTTTTCAGTCAGAAGCGAACCACCTATTTGCCCTTTTTTTCTCATACTGTGTTCTTTTCCTGATGTGTTCTTTTGAAGTGAAAGGGAACCACCCTACAAGATATCCTGGCTACGTCCCTGTTGGCTTTAACTTAGTTAAGTACAGGTATAACAACCCCAAACACAGCATGAAAACAATAGTAATGAACCATTAGTTTTCCCATGTAATACCGATAAGCTGAAGTGAAAATCATTTTCAGTATTATTTATTCATTTCATTTTCCTTTCATGAATTTGACTTTATATTGGGCTAATATGCTAAAGCATGCGACTAGGAGCACGTTTGAAAGTGGGGGAGGGGGGGGGAACGAGGTATTGTGGTGACCCACAATCTTTATTTCATTCAAAAAAGTTGCAAAAAGAATTCTGTGTAGGAAGGAGAAAAATGAATCAGAATAGTTTCCCAAGTTTTCCAAGTGTTGCACAGATTTGCAGTCGGGTTCGCCTCAAGCTTGGTTAAATTTATCGACACGTGCTCGATTCATGCTCGCCCGTCACGTGTACCAGTATATCGTTGAACTATTAAGTTGGGACATCAAAACTGACGAAACTTGTCGTTTTCATTCACCAGTACATATCAGTACCACGGAGATTTTCAAACTTTGAAACAGATATATAAGTATTGTATCTTGTAATGTATATCAATATCGCATTGAACCTGCACTAATCAGTGAATCATTGAGCACCTGTTCGGCGACTGCACGGAACAGAGAAGAGCCGTCCTTGGCCGTGGGTTTTCTCCAGAGCCCAACACTGTCTAAATATGCGTCCATTGCCTCTTCCTGCGTTCTTCTGAATCGAAATCTTGTCATGTCATATCAGGCTGAGTGGGGTACCCTGTACAAATAAATTTAAGTAAACATACTTAATAAAATTAAATAAAGTACATGGAGTATTAAACGAGCAACTGTTTTTACAAAAAGCCAGACACCTCGCTCCACGCTGTCTCGCTGTCTGTCTGCAACGTGCCCGGTGTTGATGTCACATGGCGTGCTGTCGAAACTTCAATTACCCGCCAATTGAGATGAAAACCGCCATTTGATTGGTCAACAGAGATTTTACAGCCCCGCCAAGGAAGAGATGGGCACTACCCAACCCGGTAAATAATGAATCCTCGGTTTTTGTCAATACCATACAAATGTTTATTTATGCTCGAAAATACAATATTGATAATACTGGCCCCGAGCATCTAATTTAAAATCAAACGATGGCCCGAGCTTAAACTCTGGGTTAACGCTTGATTTTGTTAACGGCATTTTCACACACAAGCCGACTTTTCTGTTCACAGAATGGAGAATTCAGTTTGTGTTTCAAGATGGATCCATATCGGTTTGGTTTACATCAGTTTGGGTTTAATCAAGGTAATTTGACCCATTCGATTATTAGGATGTTAAATTGTAGTTGGTAATTTAGAGTTTGTCATACACTATAGTAACATGAGCAAGCAGTTAAGAGTTTTTGACAAGGACTAGGTCGCAAAAAAAAAAAAAAAAAAAAAAAAATCATCCGACCTGGGCATATTTTCTGGATTCGTCTGATAATGTGGCTGGGTGAATTAAAACGTCTGCCTATATGGAGTATCGCGCTTTGAAGTTATTCGCATGGTCGTTTTTGAACATTTTTCACTGCGCCCTATCTCTTTTCATGTTTTCTAGTCACAAATTCACCCCACGGCACAGTCCATTGATTACAGAATAACGTAAGAGCCGCAATTGTGGAAAGCAAGGTTAAGCTGGTCACTCACTATTTCATTAAAATTCACATATGTTGAACTTTGGATAACGGGCAGTAGTATATAAAGGTGAAATTCTGTCGTATCGAGGGTGAGGGTGATGCGGAGTCACGCGGAGGTGACGTCACGGATGACATCACATTCGGTGACATCACTTCCAGTGTCAAAGGTCACTTCCGGTTTAAAGGTCACATCCGGGTCAAATATATAAGGTCACTTCCGGTCACGTGACGGCCCAGCAGTGATTTCAATGTTAGTCTCAATGGGGAAACCATTCATGGACATATGCGGTATGGGGTGTGGCCCCATGTTTTCTTTGTCTCGCGATGTAGAACACGATGAAAGGGGCCTTGCGGCCATGGATTGAATTACTGGGCAAGTAGCGCTGGGGTGGATATATGGGGTCACGGTGGACCACTATTGGTCCGATTGGGTCGCGTGAGGTCTCAAAGTGAAGTATTCGTGTGATACCACCCGACTGGATGGGTATGGAATGGAAGTTAAGTAATGGCGGTTTGTGGAAACCGAAACCGATGAAAACCAAACCGATATCCATCTTCAAACACAAGCTGACTTCTCCATTCTGTGAACAGAAAAGTCGGCTTGTGTGTGAAAATGCCGTTAACGAAATCAAGCGATAACCCAGAGTGTAAGCTCGGACCATCATTTGATTTTAAATTAGATGCTCGGGGCCAGTGTTATCAATATTGTATTTTCGAGCATAAATAAACATTTGAATGGTATTGGCAAAAACCGGGGATTCGCTATTTACCGGGTTGGATAGTGCCCATCTCTTCGTTGGCGGGGCATCAAACCCCAAACCTGGGCTGTAAAATCTCTTTTGATCAATCAAATGGCGGTTTCATCTCAATTGGCGGGTAATTGAAATTTTGACAGCACGCCATGTGACATCAACACCGGGCACGTTGCAGACAGACAGCGAGACAGCGTGGAGTGAGGTGTCTGGCTTTTTTTAAACAGTTGCTCGTTTAATACTCCACGTGCTTTATTTAACTTTATTAAGTATGTTTACTTAAATTTATTTGTACAGGGTACCCCACTCAGCCTGATATGACATGACAAGATTTCGATTCAAGAAGAACGCAGGAAGAGGCAATGGACGCATATTTAGACAGTGTTCGGCTCTGGAGAATTACAAGCGTCTGGTCCGTCATTCATAATTCAGCCGTCGTCCATTAGAGAATATCCGCGTCCATAATCCAAAGACCTATTCCATATTCCATATAACAGTATTAGCACCAAATTCAAAAAGACAATCATAGTTTACATAAACATAGGCTTGTTTCCTGTAAGAGAGAAGCGGTCAACAGTTTTCAATGATGCCGGCAAGACATCATCATGATGTGCCAAAAATATCAAATCCATATCGCTGATCAGTATTCTTAATCCATAATATTCGTTGTAAAGTGGTCATCTAAAGAATGATGTATCTCAGTCACGCTTTGATTGTGACTGTTCATATGAGTACCATGAGGATCTTGAAGTACATGGGTTCATACGGCCCCTAGCCCCGGGTTAAGTGGAATTAGACACAAGTTACGAAACGTAACGCCCTATTTTGCTATCAGCATGCGATATGTATCGCCAAATTTGAGAAACTTTGAGTGGAGGCGCTTGGTGGTGTAGCCCTGTTTTATAAGTTTCTGCAACAATGTTTTGTGACGTTGATTAAAATCGTCTCATTTAACACAGGATCTAGCAAATGCTACTAGGCGTGATATGTATACGCCATATGCAGGTCCCACTGGAATATTACTGTCCAGAAAGGGATAGTTTACGAGGTCGAAATTGTAATCATCTCTTTTGTCATACAGTCGACGAGAGAGAAGGCCCGCTTCATTTTTATAGAGATATAGGTTTAAATATGATGTGCCTGTAGGGTTATCTGTAGTTTCCTTCAAATCCAGTGAAGGTGGATATATATCCTTCACTGCGTCATTTATATAGCGATTATCCACAGCGAGAAGATCGTCTATATAGCGGTTGGTGAATGAGAAGGAACGGGCTTTGAATGGATCGGTTTTGAAAGCGCCTGCATATAGTCATATTCATAAGAGAACAGATATAGGTCAGCCAACAGGGGTGCACAATTAGTACCCATTGGAATACCTATATGCTGCTGATATATTGTGTTGCCAAATTTCACATAGATATTATTAGTGAGAAATTCCAGCAACTCTATAAACAAAGAAACATGAAGAGGGATTGTAGTATAGAGAGTCGAGAAATCCCATGTGGATACGTGTCTATACGGTATGTGACCTTTAGCATCAAGTTCTTCTGTAAGACATTTTGAGTTTTTCAATATCCACAGACATTTAACGCCAGAGTTTTTAGAAATAGTGGCGCAATACCTTTCCCAAAATGTTTTTACCTCCTGAATGTTCCTCTTCAACCGGGTTGAAAGAAGCTTGGTGGTGCAGCTTCTAGAACCAGCTATGAATCTAGCTTTGTATGGTGATTTGTGCATTTCGGGGGTCCAGTATACTTTTGGTATATCATTATGTTTGGTTGAAATACAAATACCTCTTTCCTTGAGAAACGTTTTGTGATTGTTAAATAAATCTTCCAGAGTAAATGCAGTTTGAGAGTAAGTAGACGTATTTGATGACGATATGTTTACACTCAATTCTTCAACCAGCACTTGGTAATAGTAATATTTACATATGAATATTATATTATTTGGAGCTTTGTCTGCTGTGACTATGACGAATTTACTCTGGAGATTTGCTAGAACTTCTGGGGCTTCTCAGTACTTGTTTTGCTTGGGGAAGGGTACTTCTGTCAATATGGCGGATTGTTTCAACGACCTTGCTCTTGGTGAGGTCCAGCCAATCAGCGAGTACTGTAGGTTCAACTTTTTCTCGCTTAGACCAATCAATAACGTACTGTTCCAAAGCAGACCGGACTATCTGGTCGGCCTTCAGATTTATATTTCTCGGCTCTCTATATTTAGGTCCGTTCATCAGGAGTAATCTTAGGTCCTTATCACTCACCACATCAAGATCACCAGTCACAACTCACGACCAAGGACGGCTCTTCTCCGTTCCGTGCAGTCGCCGAACAGGTGCTCAATGATTTACTGATTAGTGCAGGTTCAATGCGATATTGATATACATTACAAGATACAATACTTACATCTGTTTCAAAGTTTGAAAGTCTTCGTAGTATTGATATGTACTGGTGAATGAAAACGACAAGTTTCGTCAGTTTTGATGTCCCAACTTCTAGTTCAACGATATACTGGTACACGTGACGGGCGAGCATGAATCGAGCACGTGTCGATAAATTTAACCAAGCTTGCAGTGAGGCGAACCGACTGCAAATCTGTGCAACACATACAAGGGAAGTGGGAAGAGGTGCCGACATACTGACTGCGTCACATGACTTCACAGAATAGTCTTCTGGTTAACCTATTCTAAAGCACATACCAAGAATCTAACGATTCGTGATATGTGTTGTATCTCAGGTACGCTTTTATTGTGCCTGTTCATTTGGCAACTTGGATGACATGACCACACGGCCCCTAGCACCGGCAAGCGGTATTAGATACAAATCTAGAGAGCTATGATGGAAATGCTCTGACAACTCATATACTGGTAATTGGTGAGCTGTTTTGCTGTGACAACTCGTACATTGGAGATTGGTGAGCTGTATCGTCGTCAGATGTAAATGACGGCATTTAACACAAAAGACTAGTCTGTAAGGCCCGATGTCGACCCAGCATCAACTTCCCACAAATGCCAACATATATCAAAGACCAAAAGGTCTGTACAGGGGGCGGGCCTCGGGGACGAAACGTTCACCAGCAGAATCTCGCCATATATACAGGAAAAAATTACAACACATATAAGGGAAGTGGGAAGAGGTGCCGACATACTGACTGCGTCACATGACTTCACAGAATAGTCTTCTGGGAAAGCTTGGGAAACTATTCTGATTCATTATTCTCCTTCCTACACAGAACTTTTTTTGCAACTTTTCTGAATGAAATAAAGATTGTGGGTCACCACAACACCTTGTCTTCTACTTTGAGTATCATGGGACAGAACGTCGGGAACATACCGTCTTCAGGCTTTGACAGTTTGGACTATTTTCAATCTAGAAATCGACAGCGGAGTGACGTGCGTGGTAAAGTGGTGGGCACGTGCATATCGCCAACGCAGTGCAGTCGGTTTGAAATGAAGAAGCCTGTCAATCGAGTTGCACTAAAACAACACTGCATGGTGCACAGTGTCAGAGCCTTGGGAAGCTATCATCCAGATATTCCGTCCAAGGATTTGATCCTCCGAGTACTTTTCCCCCTGCCTCTGAAAAGTCCCTATTTGAGAAGACTTTCACCTGAAAATCTGATTAATAACATTTTCCTATTTTGTTAGTCTTTTTACGATTCCTTCCCAAAGGCCATGAAAATTCTCCCACATGTCAATCTGGACATACATGGAATTGGGAGATTCAGGGGGATTCAGCTCCCCTTCACTTTTTACAGCAATATTACAAGTCCTATCTAAGATACATAGCACCTGTACAGCATTTAACACATCTTCACAAGTCCAGGTAAATCCTAAATCTTCGCAGAGGGTTTACCTGGACGTTTTTGGTCATTCGAATGAGTTCTCGAGTCGATGTCTCTATCATACAATCTCGTACATTTCATCCCCCGCGCTTGTTTTGATTTAGCATGTCGGTATCTCAAGCCTGCAGTTTTTGTTTTGAATCCGATGTCGATTTCAGCTTGACATCAAAGCAATCTGACCCGTATTAAGTCATTCACTAAATCCGTCATGTGGGTACCGCGAACCACCTGGTTCTGTACCAGTTGTTCGCCTTTATCATTCCAAGCCCCGTAAGGATTATCTTTCACCCGTTGTAAAACCAGGCCAGCTTGTCTCTTGAACGATGCAGGTACACTCTTTAAGACTTCGTCTTCGACCCACTGTTGGGTTGTGGGTGGTACACCTGGTAATGGTGGCTGTTGGAGCGGTGCTGGGGTCGGGGGTGTGTCGCGTGGTGGTGGTGGTGCTGGGGTAGAGAGGGTTTTGTATTGGTCCATGAGCGTGATGTATCGCTGAAGCGTCTCATTACACCGTTGTACTTTCTCACTGTCGCTTAACCCCGGTCGTTGCAGAATCTGTTGCATCTCGTGATCTAGGGTGTTTATGGTCTTTACCGTAGCTGGGATCGGATACGGCGATTGGAGGCTTTGAAGCAGACGTGGTTCGACGAGAACAATTTTTTTCGTGTGGTGCATTGTCGGCCTAACAGTCCGCCCAATGTCGGTTCCAACACAGAAGCGGCCAACGGTGCTAAAATGGCCCCGAGAAAGCCGCCTTTCTGTAAAACCTTTTTCTTCTTAGCCTGAGAGAATCGCTTGTGGACTAGGGTTCGGAGACCTGTCTTATGCTTGACCAACTTGGTCTTCTGAGCCGGAGTCAGTGGTACGTTGCCTTTTAACAGGTTGTACCCGATCTCGCACAGACAGCGTACATGGTCAGGGGCCGTCTTCAATACACGGAGCGCCGGCGCGTGCTTCCGTACTCGCGCAGACATCATGTACAACTAATGCTAGAACCCACAACCCTGCTCTTTTTATCCTTTGCGGGCTACCTCCTGAATATTCTTTCACTTCAGAGACAAAGTCAACCATGATGTATTAATTCTTTTATTATCCCCATCATCAAACACACACCCCAGCTGGGAGGACCCACTGTGGGTGTGTTGACATTATTTTTGCATGTACACGTGGTGGGTCTCTCCGGGAAAGGTGGCCGGGGGTGGCTTGCTTCAGGTCGAAGAGCATATACCCGTGCTGAGGGGTTGTCGCATCTCTAAAGGCTTCCAACGCAAACTGCGTGCGGCCGAGGTACATCTGTCTCGCCAGGTGCATCAGTTGAGTGGTATCTCTCGGGTTTTTGAAGACCACCAGGTAGTGGGCATTTAATATGATGTTCCGAAGGTCTTTGTTTTTACTGAACAGATTCTGCACAATGTAGATGATGCTGAGACGTCGATGATGGCTGCCTTTGGTAAAGTGTTGGGTGACCCGCGCGTCCGTCTCCGCCATGAGATCATCCAGGACCACCAAGTTGGCCGGTTCCAAATCGGGCAGGTTGGGTAGGCCTTCCACGAACGTGATGTGGGGCATTTGTGGGAAGTTGATGCTGGGTCGACATCGGGCCTTACAGACTAGTCTTTTGTGTTAAATGCCGTCATTTAGATCTGACGACGATACAGCTCACCAATCTCCAAGGTACGAGTTGTCACAGCGAAACAGCTCACCAAATACCAGTATACGAGTTGTCAGAGCATTTCCATCATAGCTCTCTAGATTTGTATCTAATACCGCTTATGCCGGTGCTGGGGGCCGTGTGGTCATGTCATCCAAGTTGCCACATGAACAGGTACAATAAAAGCGTACCTGAGATACAACACATATCACGAATCGTTAGATTCTTGGTATGTGCTTTAGAATAGGTTTACCAGAAGACTATTCTGTGAAGCCATGTGGCGCAGTCAGTATGTCGGCACCTCTTCCCACTTCCCTTATATGTGTTGTGATTGCTGCATACGCCGCCTGCCATTCTCCGTAACACCACACGACCCGGGCAGTGGGTGGTGTGATCATGCTGTCGGCGTGTTGAAGGAGTTTCCTGACGAAGCGCGTTTTGTCGAAACCCGTCGGTCCTGCGATGACGCAAGTGAAGGGATGTTGCCACCGGGGGTCCATGGTTGAAGGTGTATCCGCTGTCTTGGTAACCCGCTCTTGTAAATTTGGTACGAGTGAACTGGGGTGGTGGGTACAACAACCTCGGTCGCCGTTGTCGATGGGCGTTCACTGTGAGTGATGAAAACCCAGTGGGTTTTCAGACGTTCTGAACACTGCAATACATGGCTTAGGTGTTCATCTAAACTGTATACTCGGTGTGGTGGTGGTGATGACTGGGTTCGTTTCGATCACGGGGTTGACTGGTGTAGAGACGGTCTGTGCATTCGTCTGAACTGCACTCACGGCTGGTGGTTGTGTCTTTGGTGGGATGAGTAGAGTGCTGAGATAGGCTACTTCGTAAAACACACCCCATATAAAATGCCCAGCAGGGTTAGCAAATGTCACCACAAAGCCCACTTGCGCTTTACGCATTTTGGGATACGCTGTGTTCAGAGGCAGCTTCTGTTTGTCCATAGCACCGTGTCCATGGTCGAACGTGGAATGAAGAATGACGGTAGTGGTGTCTGGCTTTATAGTCGTTTCACCTGGTTGTCCGCGACCCAGGAATTGAAGGAAATGGGCCAAACTTGCCATTTGACGAAATGAAACAGCTTGCCACGTCGACGTTCCGTTTTCAAAATCTGCTCCACCGTGTAGTAGTCTTGCTTTGTTTTTACGACAGGTTGTAATTCCGTCTCATAAAACGTCCCTAGCAACGGTTCCCCTTGTAGATCTTACAGTTGATAGACGTGTGGGTTTTGGGGTAGGCCCCGTTTAATCAGGAAGTGCTCATCGCTCCAGTTGGGAAGGTAACTTTTCTCAAATTGACCTTTGACTTTACTGATCCGTACAGGGTCCATGACCTTGAACACCTCCTTCAGCGTTCGATGCGATTGCCTGGGGTACAAGACATGCCGGACTTGGGCTTCATTGCCTTGGGTCACAGTAATGAGGGCTCTCTGTATACTCCGGTGATAGGCTCGATTGTAACCACTCACAAGTTTCGGGACAACATCGATGTATCGCCTTGTATTCTTATAGGTGAAATATTTATACATGCGGCCTTTGAATGTCCTGTTGAACCTTTCCACAACGGAAGCCTTGGTCTCGTTGTAGGTGTGAAAGAAGAAGACTTTTGGGCTTTCAGAAACTGTTGAAACGGTCTGTTGAGGAATTCCGTGCCTTCGTCGGTTTGCAAATACACGGGTTTGCGCCCGGTCTTGAAGATGTCCTTGAACGCTGCTAAGAGATTCGCCCCCATTTTCGTCCGGATGGGTACCACCCACGCATACTTTGACAGGATATCGATGCACGTCAAGATATACCGATTCCCATCGTTGTGTTTGGCAAAGGCGCTCATATCGACCAAATCCGCTTGCCACTGGGCATCTAGTCCACCCACGATGACCCGGTTCCGTGGAAAAAGGCAACGGGCAGCTCGGTGTAAGGTATAGGTGTTTTGATTTTTTAATCAATCTCGAACTTGGGCACGTTGTATCCCCTGGGGCATGTCCGCTCGATAGAGAGCCGACAATGCACTACACTGTAATATCCGCAGTATGACAGGGAGGTCCAAGGTTTAGATGTGTCAGGGAGGCGAATTCAGTACTGCGAAATGTTATCAATTTAAGAAGTCTCTTGTAGGAGTTGTGGCCAAATGAACATATATCTGTTGATCTCACTGTTTGCTGAGTTCCCAGCTATGGCCAAGGGGAGTAACTCTGGAAGCTCGGTGCACCACCCATGTAATATCCACAGGGGAATATCAAAGATAAGACGAAAATCCAACTTCCAAAGTAAACTTGTGTTTATTATATATTCAATGGTCAGGCAATGTCAACAAATGCATGGTAATGTACAAGTGAGAGTCCAGTGACCTTGACCCAACATCAATAGTAATAATAGGTCACTCTGTTTAATAGTGGTTGAGGAACAGGAAATATATTTTTACCTCCAAAGGTCACTACTAGCAATTGGTCAATGGAACTGAATTTGCTCCTTCTATACCACTAGCAATTGGTCAATGAGACTGAATTTGCTCCTTCTATACTACTTGTGTAATGCGAATTCCCAAGACTGAGAGAACTTCAGACGGTGTGGTGGGAGATGTCTGCCAGTAATTGGAGTTGAAGAGTTAATGTCAAAATATTCTTTTGAAGAATAATTCATATTTCATCATCATCATCGTATGTATATTTGTAGGTTGCATCAGAGAAATTAAGGTTGAGAAATGTAGATCTTTCTTTGTAGTCTATGTCGATTTTGCAGATCTATGCTGTCGTCTATGCTGATATATAAAGATCTATATATTGTAATTAGTGTTAATGTGTTGAATCTTTATTCCTCAACCATTCTGATAACTGGTGTGATGATAGGTCTTACTCTGACTAAGGGGGTCGGCCATCTGGCGATAGTCCGCCATCGTCCGGTATTTATAGTCCGAGTAGTGGTCACATGGTCGAAATAAACCAACCGCGCAAGGGAATACATTTGAGCTCCAACTCTGGGTTGCCATCTCCCGGAACAACAATTACGAATTTACTGATTACAAGCGTCTAGTCCGTCATTCATAATCCAGCCGTCGTCCATTAGAGAATATCCGCGTCCATAATCCAAAGACCTATTCCATATTCCATATAACAGTATTAGCACCAAATTCAAAAAGACAATCATAGTATACATAAACATAGGCTTGTTTCCTGCAAGAGAGAAGCGGTCAACAGTTTTCAATGATGCCGGCAAGACATCATGATGTTCCAAAAATATCAAATCCGTATCGCTGATCAGTATTCTTAATCCATAATATTCGTTGTAAAGTCGTCATTTAAAGAATGATGTATCTCAGTCACGCTTTGATTGTGACTGTTCATATGAGTACCATGAGGATCTTGAAGTACATGGGTTCATACGGCCCCTAGCCCCTACGTAAACTTAGAGGAAGCTCTAAACATCAAATGGGAGCGTTTTATTTATAGTTATTAGCTATATAGCTACTTTTACTAAAAGAGCTGTATAAATATCACCGCTCCCTCAACAAGACACTGACACAGCAAAAACAACAATATGGCGATACATATATGCTGAGCTGAGCAAAGGTGAGGCGGGGGGTTAGGTCACTTTGACAATAAAAATAATAGTTATGTTCTAGCCTTCGATCGCTGAAAATATCATCAGAAATTTCTACAGATGTTTATGGTTCTTTTCATGTAGGTAGGTATACTTACTTCAGAGAATATTCAACAGGAAAAATCGGTGAAATTCAGAGAAAATTGGGTTTCTGACTACGGAACTACATATAGCAGACGAAGTGCGCATGAAGATGTAACAAACTAGTTTCATGCATAACTGACTAAATCAGAACATATGCAAACTCTTAACTTTATAACAGTATAAAACAGTCATTGGGGTATTCAAATGTCAGTGATAAACAGGAAAATAACCCCGCAAATACACAAACTGGCGAATTTCACACAAGGTCACTGTCCAAGGTCACGTAAACAACATGGCTGAACTCTTTCGTCAGCAGTGTTTGACAACACTTGCCACTTACGGGACATGCCTCAAATGTAAGCTAGGAAAATGAATAATACAAATACATGCAGAGGAAATTAATCAAATGCTAACAAGTTCAAATATCTACAGATAGATCTTCCCTAACAAACTTTGAATTGGAGCGAGCTTTCAAGTCACAAAATGCCCCCATCTCCCCAAGGCTATAACAATACGCAGTCGGACTGTCGGAACTGCAGTTTAAGTTATCCAATACCTTCTCCCAGCGCTTCATGGTGACAAATGATGATGGACCCTGGCTCTATCGTTTATTTATAACTATGGCAAGCCAAAGTGCTTTTTATTCCGAATTTCCGATATCGGGAATTCAATTCCCGATATCGGAAATTGGAATTCCCGATATCGGAAATTGCAATTCCCGATATCGGAAATAGAATTTCCGATATCGGGAATTAGAATTTCCGATATCGGAAATTCAGTGACAATTTTCGATATCGGAAATAGAATTTCCCATATCGGGAATTCAATTTCCGATATCGGAAATAGAATTTCCCATATCGGAAATTGTCACCGAATTTTCGATATCGGAAATGAAAGCTGGAAGCTTTACAAAACCTAGAGGTGCATTCCACACCTAAATGATGTGCGGCTAAAAACAGGCATGGGTTCGGATCTTCGGCCATAAATAGATGTAAAATCTTTAACGAAAACCTTGTAAAAGTATATATTTTCTAAATGGGCACACTCGTGCCTTTATTTCAGGAGACTTGTGAGCTATTGAAATTGAAAAGGAAAGACGTGCAATCCTCCGTAACCCTTCTTCAACTTTTCTGAAAAACTCCATAAAATATATGAAAATGTGTCAAATTCTACCCGCAACCCAGCGAAAAATGATTTTCTTTATATGTATGTTAAAGTGTTTCCCGTCCAAAGGACAATTTAAAATGGCGAAAAAACAGGGGGTCGACCTACTCGTTTTTGTAAAATTTTATGGCCATAAAGGAATCATCATTTTCGCTTCCCGAAAAAGTGCGGATTTTGGTCCGCCAGATATTCAATTTCGGACACGATTAACTCTGTAGAGGCGAGTGGGTGCGATCAACAAGCAATTATTATATCCTCGTTTGGAGAAACGGTTACGTCCAACAGGGTGATACTATAGATATCAGTTAGTAGAAAGGTAAGAAGAATTACCTTGCTGTCAAAATCGGGCGACCTTCCCTATTATAAAATTAGAGAGACACCACTTTGTACGAAACCGTGGCAAGTGTGGAGTGCACCCTAGAGTTGCAATTTCCGATATCGAAAATTCAGTGACAATTTCCGATATCGGAAATTGAATATCCGATAACGGGAATTGAATTTCCGATATCGGGAATTGTCCCCGAATTCCCGATATCGGAAATTCAATTTCCGATATCGAAAATTATAATTTCCGATATCGGGAATTGCAATTTCCGATATCGGAAATTGAAGGTCATGAATTTCCGATATCGGAAATTGAAGGTCATGAATTTCCGATATCGGAAATTTTAATTCCGATATCGGGAATTCAATTTCCGATATCGGGAATTCAATTTCCGATATCGGAAATTCTCGAATAAAAAGCACTTTGGCTTGCCATATATAACGGGTATATCTTGGGCCGGGATCGGAGTTTCTTTCTGATTTTATTTCTTTGGCTTCTGCCAGCACATCGTCCATGGCAAATGCCCGTTTGATGACCGCTCTTCCTCCGTAAGCACTTGATCCACATCTGCCACGGCATCTTCCAATGCAGACCATAGAACAGGGTGAAGGATGAAATGCACTGTACCCCCATCTAGCCGAGCCAGTTGAGCAAAGAAGGGGCCGCGTCGGACGTACACATCGTGACAGAAGTGAATGAGGTCGCCGTCCAGTTCACCAGACAACACCCGTTTGAATTTGGTCCAGCCCTCCCGGGACAGACGAATGTGAGCCGGGCGCGGTTGTGTAGGGTCCGCATCACAGAGGTCTCCCTCCTTCTTCATAATATCGACCTTATCCGCATAGACGTGCAGGAAGACCTCGGGGGTCAAGCTGAGAAACGCCCGTATTATATGCTCCGTCATGGTCAGTACATGGATGGTACAAGATTTGACTGTCTCTCGTATTCAAAGGGAGGAAAAGTTTATGACGTGAGATCAAAGGATCGGGTGGTCAATCATTTTAGTCACGTAAAACGTAATATTGGCCGTCATCTCCACCTGCCATTTGGTGTTGGAGTGCTGTTGTCTGGCCCATTCCAAGCTATCCAAGGTCTCTAGTTGAGCCAGTGCCGTGTCCAGGGACGCCCGATCCGTAATGGTGAAGGGTTGATCGTACACGAGGGTATTGTGAGTGGGGTAAAAGTACCGGAGCTGGTCCGTCTCCTTATGCCATAATAAATACCCAAAGGTGAGATTTAATTTGAAGGCTGTAGCTTGGTCCTCAAAAATGGTATAGGCGTGGTGGGGTAGGCGGGTGTTATCCTCTAACCGGAAATTGTGCAATTACAAGCGTCTAGTCCGTCATTCATAATTCAGCCGTCGTCCATTAGAGAATATCCGCGTCCATAACCCAAAGACCTATTCCATATTCCATATAATAATATTCCATAAGTCCAATATAGGGCGATGGCGGTGAAAACCGTGCCGGATGGTAGGCCAATGATGTTGGTAGATTGTCTGCACAGCAGTATGGGTAATACTTCTATGGGCGGTTCGTCAGGATCTGTGGTAAAATTGTCCTTCATCGCGGTGGGGGCTGTATTCCGGGTCAGCGGTGAGCGGGACCTTTCACGTCGCATAGGTTAAGATAAGTGAGTACAGTTCTGAAAAATCGGCTCTAATTATTAGCCTTCAACATGGTGCATCATGGGATTGCAACATGAAACGTACACTCCATATTATCACTTCACTCAGGGCACGAGCCCAGCCCAACTGAACAGCTGACCGCTCGTCCGATGTAAACAGCTGGTCCACAATAGGCACCACTTTCTCGAGGGCTGTCTCCGCAGATCAGGGTCTAGGGTGAAGCCTCGCGTATGGTCCTGGTAACGGCCCAGGCGTGGGAAGAAGGGTCCATGGTGTACGTAGATGGCATTATCTGCTGAACCAAATTTAAACGGGTGTTGAGCGGTGAGCTCGAAGGAAACCTCATCCACATAGTCTATGTGGATGAGGTTTCCTTCGAGCTCACCGCTCAACACCCGTTTAAATTTGGTTCAGCCGTCACGGTGTAGCGTAACCGTATTCGATACGTTCTCAGCGCGCGACCAGCAAACATCTTCACGGTCTTCAACGATGGTGACTTTATCATCATATACGTGTAAACCCACCCGGAGTGTAAGGGGAAGGATGGCTCGTAGGACTGGTGACATGGTTGACCCAATGACGAACGGTGAATGACACACACTCTGACTGACCCTGGTATTTATGGTCAGGTCCCTTGGTGACATGGTTGACCAAATGACGAACGGTGAATGACGCACACTGTGACTGACCCTCGTATATATCGGTTGCACATAAGCGCATATGTGGAGGCTCTGAAGAGCCGTTCTTTTCTGTCGCTGTAAGACGGAACTGTCATTGCCACAGCGTCAGGGCCAATAGGGCAAAGACCATTGTGAGGCTAACGAGCCGTTGCTGGTTCCGGCGTGAGCTCTCGTGGTCCATAGCCCGCGCATCAAGGATGGCTGTCATAGTCCAGTAGTGATGGATGATAGCACACCTCTTCATCGAGTCCACTCTGTCGAGGACCGCTTCTGTGAACTCTTTCAGGATCTGACGTCGCCCCTCGTTGTCGTCGCCATCTCCAAACATGAACCGAACTACTGCTCGGTAACCCGTGAGTGAATTAACCACGGTCGCATGCTGTAAAATGCGAGTCGCATAGGGATGGGTCTCCGTCATGACTCTGCAACAGTAGGAATGGGGTGTGGGATCCAGAGGGACGTGTTTTATAGACCCACTCGACACGATCTCGGACAATGTAGGACATTAGAACCTCGTCCCGTACTGCTAGGAATCCATATTGGCATCCATGTTGAAAGAATAATATCACGCGGAAACTCCGAACAGCGCATGTCAGCTGTATGACTTCCGTTACCATGGACACTGATGGAGATTATCTCAAGAGGTAAAACCGAGAGAAACACCTCAAATTAGAAGAGATTCTTCCCGGGTAGAATCAAGGGAATGTCCATTTCATTTGGATATATATTTTATCTCCCGATAAGAGAGAAATCCAACGAGGACTATGTGAGCGGAAACACATCCTACAGCATGTGATGTGCCTCACGAGCGGCGGATCACGGTTTACAGCTGAGAGCTGTAAAATCCTTACACCATTAATACGCGAGGTATTATGACTTCACGGAATAAGCCGAGCAGTCGCGAATGTTATAGACCATGTCACACATGCGCGCCTATACGTAGCTGTACGGGTGTAGTCCATGATAAGTACTATTCTGATTGGTTAGTCCAAAAAGAGAGTAACAACAACAACAACAACAGCAACAAAGATTAAAGTCAAATCTTTTATTATCCCCTCCATCGCGGCACATCCACGCTGGGGGAAGCGCTATGGGTATGTTTACATGCGGCTGTGACGTCATGGTGACGTCATGGGCGAATCAGGCGACCACCCGCGCATTTGAAGTATCGGGATTACTTTTTTAGTCTGCGGAAGCTTCTCCTCACGACCGCATCACCGCCAGACCGCATCATCGCGAAGGAATACATGCCTCGTGATCTGCGCACTTCCGTTTATTCACCCACGCATGCGTGCGGCCGGATAACCCGCGCATGCGTGTGGCCGGGCCGGGGAAAACCCGGATGTAAGATGATGTCCCGGATGTTGAAACCCCATGGACAGATTACATGTACAGGCGCATAGTATATGTTTAGGCACATAGTACATGTACAGGAATATGCAAAGAATACATGGACATGCGCAGAGTATATGTACATGGACATGCACAAAGTACATGTAGATGTACTTTCGCTACTACTCGTACTGATGACGTCACCGATGACGTCACAGATGCTGTGGATATCCCTCAAATCGGGGTCTACACCCCGAGAGCTACAAAATGAAACCTCCCACGACCCATTCGGGCCAATAGTGGTCCATCTCTACCCCAAACACACCCCACGCACCCCCAAAATGACCACTTTACTTACTACATCCAACTGCGCATGCGCAGATTGACGTTACTTGCAATAAAACACACGCCATTCTGACACTACCCCACAAAAGCTTCACTTTGACACCTCCCACGACTCATTTGGACCAATAGTGGTCCATCTCCACCCCAAACACACCCCCACGCACCCCCAAAATGCCTGCTTTCTATACTATGGTCAGACTGCGCATGCGCAGAATATTGAAAACGGACGATACATTAGTCCAGTCGGATTCTCCTTCACGAGAGCTTCAAAAATAAGACCCCATACGACACCATCGGACCAATAGGGGCTCACCTAGACCCCAAAACGTTCACCCAGCACTACGCATGCGCACAGTGACTTTTTCAAAAAAATTCACCGCTTAGCTTCGGGACCCCGCCCATCGTGTTCTACGTGTTGAGATGTGAAAAACAAGATCCCACAACCCATATCGCAACGAACATGTGTGAATTGCCCAGTATGGACCTACCCACTGGGCCAGTAGGCATATGGGCCTATCCAGCAATTTACATACACCCACTCTAGGGATACCCGGATGTTCACGAATGCTGATGCAATCCAGTGTTCAAGAATGCTCCATGGAGGCTATGTGAGTAAGTTAATCACAAGCAAATGGAGTAGGTAAATCAATCCGGCGGAACTGTTCTGTGTTCGGAGGTAGTTTTTGGTCATTCCATCGCTGGAAAAACTCAGACGTAAGATGAGTACCCGGATGTACCAAGTTCACCATAGCAAAATCCCATGTTAAATGAAACCCTATAGAATAACATTGGAAGTACCCGGATGGAAGACGATGACACAATCCAGTCCCCGAGAGGGAAAAACCCAGTGGGAAACCTCCATGGAAAACCCAGTGGGAAACCCGGATGTTGAAGGTCAGTACCAAATCATTCTATGACCTCAGAGTCAAAGGTCACGCTCGATCGAGTGTCACCGGAAGTGACGTCACACACTTGCGCAGAACACACACTTGCGCAGAACACCTGCGCAGGCCCACCATGAGCACTTCCGTTTTTTTCTGGGCATGCGCAGTGAAGCGCCAGCGGGGGATGATGCGGTCTATATACTACTCACGTCAGAATCAACTATTTTGCACGAATGCACTACTTCATGGCCCTGTTACTCGAGAATCATGAGACTCATTGCCTTGAATTTTTTCAAAGTACCGGTATACAATATAATATTGTACACGCCAATTGAACAATTTCTTGTAGTGGAAATATTTGATTTTGGTACTTCTGTATTGCACCTGACCTGGGGCCATTTACCCATCTAAAGATACAAGGTCCTTTATGATAATTTTGAAAAGTTTAGTCGAAATAGTATTCTAGGCTAAAAGGAAAGCGCAGAGTGAGAATGAACGAACCGCTTTATGTGAACTGCGTCTCAGTGCATATGTCGGTGCTATCAGCACAGCTCGTTATTGAAAGATTAACTTGAAGTTTGTGCAAGTAGGGGAGCAGACATATACCTAACCGTCTTTCACGGCCGTTTGCTTAGCACACGCTCCGGATTCAGTATACACTGTCTCTTAATATAATCATCTTAGAGGGAAGTGGAATCCTTTGTGATTGGTTGATTGTTTATACGATACCAACAAAATGGTAACTTGAATGGCAGATTTTGTTGGCATGCATCTCGGAGGGCAGGACCACAGGGGTTGTTGTTGATCAGTTATTAATTATGTATTAATATTCATATATACTGTCCTCCCTATTTATGGAGTAGGAGGCGAGTAAATATGAATATTAATATCATAATTAATAACTGATCAACAACAAGCCCCTGTGAGCAGGACGTGCCTTTTCACACCTAAAACAAGAGAAGAATAACACTTTGCATTAATCTGTCAGCTGTGGTTGCGCTCACAGTCAAGGAATTAAACCGATTAGGAGGGAATTCCACTTCCCTTTAAAGATCTTTGGGTGTCTAAAGGTGTCAGTCTGTTGACTTGTGATCCATTGTGTCGATCAAAGTCACCCATTGCGATATGTCAAAGTCGAATCGGGCCGTGCCCATCTTAACATTGGCATACTTTAATTGTGGGCTGTAATAGACCACTATTTGTGGGTGCGTGCAAACGATAATACATGCTGAAAGTGAAACTGGCAAGATGATCAGGAAATGTTAACAAGGTGACTATTGCACTTCTAGATTATTCCTACTTACACACTTAAGTATACACTGTATACTTAGTGCTGTTAAACAACCCGTAGGCGTATAGGACTTTTATGATGGGAGTGCGTTGAGCATGGTGATGTTGGAAATTGGGGTCGCAACAACACCAACAACAACAACACAGTCATGGTTTCATAGCTGCGTGCTGCTTCCAGCGCGTATGGCTGGTGGGGTTGATATGCAAGCTGTATAACATGGGAATAAGAGGCAGGATACTATGTTATATCTCAGAATTTCTGAGTGAACGACAGTTCAAGTTCACTGTCAATGAGGCATCTACCGCATATAATGTTATTGGGAGTAATCTCCCCTTGATCTATGTACAATGCATATGATCCTAATAAAATATGGTATCGTATCGCAGGGATGGCTGCTGTTCAAACTTGGTATCCTGAACCGGGTATCCCACAGGGGTCTGTGCTCTCTCCCACTCAGGCCCGTACGCACGGGGGTCGCACCCCGCCGCTCGCACCCCGCCACTCGCATAAAGTTGACTTTTGTTCCGCCCTACGGTTGCAAAGTGACTGCATATTATCTCTTTGTTTGCAAAGTGACAGTTCAGTTTCTCTGTATATTATCTCTTTTCAAAGTGACAGTCCCATTTCTCTATTACTATCTTCAGAAGCGTTAATAAACTTCTGCTATCATTTATCACATGAACATTGGTGCGCGATCGGTCCACTCGCCGTCACATGGTATTTTACGGAAAGTCATGTAGGCCCCTTCACCGCATAACTGTTAACTTATATTCACTCAGTGAACAAAGCTTTTCCTGTGACGTAATTTTGTTTGAAATGACGACATGTAAGGTCTCTATCAGGGACGTAATGGTTGGCAGCATCTAATCCGGTAATTAATATGTTAAATGTTCCAGGAAAAAAAACAAGTATTCACCTTGGCCTTCGGTGGAACATGAATCATTGTACTCAACGGAGTGATTGGTCTCACCAGAAAATAATTGACCAATGTTATATTTCTCGTGTATTATGTGTGTCCAACAACACAACAAAACAGTGATGATTAATAGTGAAATAAATCAGTGCTAGTATTGCTTGTATTTTTACCTGAATTAACGACCGTTGTTGTTATTTATGTTTCCCCATATGGTTCATACAGTTATTTTCACGTTTTTGGACCCTATAAAAACAACACAGCAGCAGTTATATTAGAGCACTATTTTCCCCTTAGAAGGCGCTAGAATGCGCCAAATGAAGTCTAGAATTTCAAATTTTTACGGGGGGGGGGCATGCCCCCGGACCCCCCCTAGCGTGGCGCGCTTGTAGCGCGCATTGCTGAGACTCACGTTCCGCTTTATATGAAATCGCATCCCCCCCCCCCCGCTAGAAATCCTGCATACGGGCCTGCCACTCTGTAAAATAATGTGTACACTTCAGAGGCTACGAAAGGACTTAGTCCCTCATCTGACCACTCCTAGTATGCAGATGATAAGACAATGTTAGATATCCTGGTAGATCATGAGGTAAATAGGGAGATAGACACAGTAGGTGAAGTTTGGTCTAGTGACTGGAACATGGTCATTTCCGCAAACAAATCCTGCGGATTATTGTTCGCTTCACCGAACCTGGTGAGAAAAGAATCACTTTAGCTTTGAAAGGGGAAAAAATTAACATGGAACGCTCACAAAATTCTTGGTGTCATATTGGATGACCAACTCAAATTCACTGAGCATTGCAATGCCAGGCAGTCAGTCGCTTCTGGTGCCTTTAGATCCTTATCTGACTTATCGAGCTAAATCTAGATGTTCAACCCCTAACTTCATAATAATTTGTATAAAACATAAGTCTTGCCCCATCTGGAGTATGGCATTGCTGTAGTGGCAGCTTCAGGTAAGGAAGCATATGGGGACTTTGAGACGGTGCACAGACTAGCTCTTCGAAAAGCAACTGGATGTCTGAATTCCTCATCCAGAGAAACACTAGAAGTCCTGACTAATATGCGCACCAGTCAACATTCACAGGCTGAGACAAGCAGAAGAAATGACGAGAATTCCAGCACATAGCTCAGCACTGACACCATAGTGAAAGAACTGCAGTTACACATTGATAGGGCCTAGAGGGAAAGATATTCATCTCTCTTCTCTGCATTGCTCTGCAGGTTGAGAGAGTTTGGAGTCTCCCCAGAAGGGGTGGGAGAAAAATATCAGTACAGGGATAATGAGTTAGAGATATTTCGGGAGTGCTCAGTTAGCAGGAGTCCAGCAACAGCAAAGTACACCAGGAGTACATTGTTAGGCAGAAATTAAAACTGTTGGAGAATGATGGGGTGTCATTTTCACAGATGGGTCGGCACTAGGCAACCCAGGCTCAGTTGGGGCCTCAGCCATTGTATTCCTCTGCTCCCATCTGTCTCAAGAAAGCCGTCACCAAGATGGGCAATAATTATGGTGGGGTGGTGGTAGGTAGCCGACTGGGTCTAGAATATGTAGCAGACACTTCGGTAGAGGCAGATGTAAACATCTTCACAGACTGCCAGTCTGGTATTGTGTCTAGCTTTTCTTCCGACTTTCCAGGCAACAGAGCAGAGGATCTTGTGCTATTAAGACTTCAGCTAGAACCATTTTGAGACGTGGAGCTAGGGTTCGATGCCACTGGTGCCCATATCACTGTGGAATAAGAGGCAATGAGATTGCTAATGAGCATGCTAAAACTGCAGCAGTAGAGGCTCAGTCTATGCAGTCAGAATTTGCGAATGATAAATCTTCAGTATTTTCGATACATGAGGAAGAAGGCAGTAGTTAAATGGCGACGTTTGGAAAACTCCACAAAGGTAAGCTGTGTCCAGGTTGTGATCAAACACCAGAATGTTTTCCTATAAACACAAAGGGAGAGAACAAAGCTGCCTGAACCAGATCCTCAGTGGTCATATCAAACTGAAACATCATCAGGTGAAGCTGATCACCAACATAACGTCCGCAAACTGCAGTGCCTGCAATGTGCCTGAGACAGTACATCATTAGGTCGTCTAGTGTTCGAGATTTCAGGAAGAACGTGATTCTCTGATGGACAAAGTCAATCTGACTCTGGGTCTTTCCAACAGGGAGATCAACCTGCAGGTGCTAGGTGGACACAGGGAGAACCTCTCCAGGAATTGAAGGGAGCACAATTCTCAAATAGTGGGAGCATTCTGGGAAAGACCTACATCATACATGTACCCAGCTCAAGTACATTTAATTTAAATTAGTTGCATCAGCTGTGACCCCACACAAGGGTTGTAAATAACCATTTTTCTCTTGTTTATAATGTACATATTATTTCTACCTACCTTACCACTGTATATATGTCTTCAAGTGGAAAGAAGGGGAAATGTACATGCTGCCTGCTAAAACACTAGCAAAACACAAGTTCATGTTTTACCGGTCTGAGTGTTCCAAACTTAGTTTATCATGTTTTTACACATATTTATCTAACATTAGATGTCATATATGTCGGGTATTACAGAGAGATTTACCTGTGCATTTAGTGCCATCATTTGGTGGAAACAATTAGTGGTGACTGGCCGGAAGATCATACACGTGACATCTAAACAATTTTATTATTAATAAAAAAATTTTGGGGGGGGGGGGGCATGGTTAATACTTATCTGTGAGACCCTTCTTGAAGAAGCAGGCCTCATGGGATGTGAATGCCTAATTATGCAGGTTCGGGAAACAACCCCTTCATCTATGTATGATCCACCCGTGTGGTTTCCGGGTGTGAAAAGGAATAGGACCCAATGCTGTGATATGACTGAAATATAGTTGAAAGCGACGTTAAATCACATTCATTCACTCTATGTATGATACCTTGATCAAGGTAGAGTATTACCTCTATTAATTTGAGTTTTTCATATGGATAACACTACACTGACATCATGCATATCGGATCCAGGCCATACCAGATGATGATCCATGTCAAACTAGATCAGTGCCATATATAGCTCCATGCCATATTAGATCCATGCCATATTAGATCCATGCCATATTAGATCCATGCCACACCACATCCATGCCATATCAGATCCATGCCATATCAGATCTATGTCATATCAGATCCATGCCATACCAGATCCATGCCATACCAGATCCATGCCATATCACATCCATGCCATATCAAATCCATGCCATACCGGATCTATACATACCTGATCCATGCCATATTAGACCCATGCTATGTCAGATCCACGCCATACCAGGTACATGCTCTATCAGATCAGTGCCATATCATATCCATGCCATACAGATGAATGCCATCCCAGATCCATGCCATATCAGATCCCTGCCATACCGGATCTATACATACCTGATCCATGCCATATTAGACCCATGCTATGTCAGATCCACGCCATACCAGGTACATGCTCTATCAGATCAGTGCCATATCATATCCATGCCATACAGATGAATGCCATCCCAGATCCATGCCATATCAGATCCCTGCCATACCGGATCTATACATACCTGATCCATGCCATATTAGACCCATGCTATGTCAGATCCACGCCATACCAGGTACATGCTCTATCAGATCAGTGCCATATCATATCCATGCCATACAGATGAATGCCATCCCAGATCCATGCCATATCAGATCCCTGCCATACCGGGTCCATGTCATATCAGATTCATGCCATAGCTGATCTACCTGTCATGGTAGCATCACCTTACCATCACTTTGTTGTTCCCATGTGCTGCCATATACATGTGATCATGTTTTATTTGTTTTCTAGATGCAGTCTATGAGGAGGGAATATGAATATGCTGAGGTAAGTCCTATTTAAGGATGTCCGCTGGTGGTAAATCAAAGTAATTAACTTTTTGAATAATGTGTGTTGTTGCATTCATAATTGTGTAATATGAGGAAAAACAAAGAAAAAAATATAGATTGGCGTGCATTTTTGAGTTGTAGGCAACGTTAAGTGGACTGACCCATGCTCAATTTGATAACCCAGAAAGCATAGGGAATAGCCCTAGTTTTGAAGCATATTCATGAAAAATTCATATAAATAGTACCGGTATTTAACTTTTTCTTATATTTTAACTGTTTGCAGATAATCACAATGTCTATCAAAATTTAGCAAATTGGATGGATGTTGGTGTGCAAAATTCTCGCCTAGAAGGCTTTTAAAGGAAATCCCCATCTCTTAACCTAGGGAAGGGAGATAACCCAATAGAAAAACAGACAAAATGGCTGCCAAAGTCAAAAATCACCAGCGGACATCCTTAACACAATCATTTGCTTATCATTAATGTCTGCTCCATATTTTCTCACCACCCTTAACATTCTTTTCTTTTTCTACAATGTCTAAAACATTGTTATTCATCATCATTGTATTTCCTTCTTGAGAGTGAGAATTTTCATCCCTTTTCCTTGATAAAGTTTATGGAATTTTTTCCCATATAATCTAAATCATTACTTTAATTAGTTTTTTTTTGGTAAAAATATCATGACACTGTGAAAAGTTGCTGGAGTGCATCATGCCTACAGCTAGTGTCGATCATCGTGATTGGTCAGTTGGCATCGCATGCACTCATCCCAGATACATGTGTGAGATGAATGATTCCAGCACGTTTTCCCGTATTATATGAGAATACAAAAGAATGAGTACATCATGATCACACTTGTCAAATTTGACCATTTTCTTTGATAATTTCATTGTGTTCATATGTTTAATGCTTGATTCATTTAACAGTTATTTCCAATTTTTGTTCACAGTATCTTATAGAAGCTGCTAAACAGGTCCCACATAAACTGCTTGATTCAAAGTCGAGAAACGCCAACCAAAAAGGGTAAGTGATACATGTTTGAAATTTGAATATTTTCTCATTTGAAAAATTAAGTTCTTGTTGTGGTTATATAATACATATCATTGGCATGATTGCTGATGTCCATGTCAACATCCGTCAGGTCAGGTCCACTAAGATCCATTACTAATCTCCAGCTATTGTTTGCAGAGATTTTCTTCTTGTGACTAGGCATTACTTCCACTATGCATAACAACCTTCCGATTTTCACAGATGGGTGAGCCCTATCCAATCTGCAAATTGTAACGTTGTAACATGGACGGGGAGTGGGGGGGGGGGGGGGGGATTTGACACATTCTGCCATGCTCAGAAGCCTTGCATGCCTTGTCTCTTAATTTTCCACCAGTTTAATATGGGAAGGTCCTGGTATCCATCTTGCTACTGAATTTGCCATAAAAGCCTTACAGACTCAATGTTTTAAAGAAGTCTGGATTTTGTGTGGCTGCATTTTCTGCTATTCAATCTTTACCAAAGTATGCACAACAGCCATCATCAGGTTATACTTGACACTCAAAACAATCTCCTGCAGAGTATCATTAACCCTACCAGAAACTCACAATCTTTCTGTTCTACATGTATATCCAGATTGACAACATCTTGAGAGATGACACTCTGTGACTTTGTAGCTTATCATATTGGGGTCATTTTGAGCCTACATGACCCATCAAGCAGAGCATCATGGGTAAATTCAAAATGGTGGCCATGTTTGTTCCCAGAAAAGTGATGTTTTCATCATTTTTCTTCAGAATTTCTACTTTTTCATGAGGAAAGTGGCAAAAACTACTTTATTTCACATCAGACTACATGTATTATATTTTTGCGAAGAAATGATATAAATAAAAAATTGAAATATCTGATGGAAAACTTGACTAAAAAATGTCATTTTTGAAAATTACTTCACTGTGACGTCATTGCAATGGCCGTCTTGAATTTTTTTTTACTTTTTCTGATAAGAGCTTGCCTCAAGGTATAGTGTGGGAAGTTTCAGCCCCCAAGCTCAAGGGGTAAGAAAAATATTTAGCGGGGGCGTACTGGCTATGGGAACTTTCGTTCTCCCATGTTACAACTTGGTTTTGTACCAGATATTGGGTGCACATGTGAGGACAAAGAGAGTCCAGAGCACAATGTCTCTCCACTGTTCGAAATTCATTCTACAGAGAGACGTAATGACCAATTCCATTAAGAGGATGTATATTGCTTCATCCACTCCTTTGCACGAAAGGACTGTTAGCTTCTCCATAATTCAGCCAAACCACAACATCAAATGAACATGGTTATAGCTATCCGCATGGCTGTTCTCATTTTTATTGTGACAGCTCATCTTCATATCTAATTTTGGTCTCCTTACTGGTGCGGTCTTTACTGCTAGTGATTGTCCATACAGACTCAAATCAGCCTTTACCTTTTGAGTTACTGATTTTTTTATTATACAGAATAATTATCTTACGGCAGATTAAGAGAGGAGAGAAATCCACCTACATGTACATGTAACCAGCCGTATGACTATTTGTCCTTGTCATGATGTTTTCCAATTTGGGACACCAACAATTTGTACATACATTTGTCACTGTAAATTTTCTGTTTTCTTGTAGTAAATCGATCCACCAGAAGCTGTTGGACTTGTATGTTGAGGAATGTGGGAAACAACCAGAAGGAGAGGTGAGACGCATCAGGTCACACTAGCATATACTACAGTACACTACAATAAGCTTATCTATTCCGGGCTGGCCCAGCCTGAAAGTATACAGGAGGGAGACAGCACTAGGCACTTTATATTTTTGGCCTGTGGGTGTTCCTGAATTTTTAACACTGGACATATGGTGAAAAATTATATGGGTGATTGGAGTCCCTGAAGAATTGCCTTCTGTCCCTCTATTTTTGTATGCCTCTCACAGTGTGTAAGCCTGTCCGCCTGGGATATATGTATGATGAGCCATCTGTGCCCATTTATGATGTAATTGCACCGAGAATTTTTCAAAACTGTGACAATTTGACAGTTACATGTTTGAAGTTGATTTGTTCTTGTAATTTAGGATTCCGCATCTTCATCTGTATATAATCATCTTCATCTGTATATAATCATCTTCATCTGTATATAATCATCTTCATCTGTATATAATAATAAAATAGAATGGCTGTTAATCAATTTTGATTGGGGCGGAGGGGTAAATATAAGTATAAAGAGGCCACTATTTAGGAAAAAGTGTTTATGTCATGAAATGAGACTGCCCATAAATCGAGGAGATTTTTTCGACTGCTGAACTTTTTGATGAGTTTGTGTGCATATTTTTGGCGTGCAGAGTCAAAATCATCGTGCAGTAACTGAGCACATATACTGTAGCAATGTTTAATCATCACTGACACAAGTGTCCATGTGTAGGGCTGATTTGGTGACCTAATTATTCCAGTTGGATCCACTTAGTTTTCATGTTACCGTATAGTTTTTACATTGTTTTAGGAGAAGTAATCTCAGAGGATAAATCATTCTAAGACTCAAGGGATTATTCCATTTGTCATATTTTATTTCAGAAGTATAATATGAAATAACTGGTGGAGAAATCCCCGTAGTGACAAACTCCGGTTAGTTTTGAATTTCGTGTCATCTTAAATGAAGGACACCACTTCCTTCAATTTTGCTGTCAAGTCACTGTATTCCACATATAATTGCCCTAAACCTTTTGCACCACCCATATTTGTGTCCACACATTTAACTTACATATTAATTAAAACTGAGCTCCTAAAATTTAGGTGCACACTGTGCATATGATTAATTTGCTGAATTGAATTGGATTCTTGAACTTGTGGTTCCCAAAACTGACAGATGGTGGCATGTTGTTGTCAGTGTGGTTGTTTCATGTTCAGGGAGCTTTCTATGACCTTCATGTCGGCACACCTACCACTACCCTTGAGAACATGTCCCCACCCCGGGGACACCGAGCCCCCACCAAGCCCCATCCTCTATCTCCAAAACTAACCCTCGGCCGACCCTCATATATTGCGTTTGAGCTTATGTATCCAACATATGGACAGACATGACAGAGTGACACCCTAATGTGAGGTAGATATATGGACTAAGACTTGGCATATTAAACCTTGGGGGTAAACAGAGACGATATTAATTTATTAAGATTGGCCACCCCTCAATGAATTGCAACCCCAAAAGGGCTCGATTTATCAAGTGGAGAGATGTTTTTTCGTCAGATACAAAGACTCTGTCAGACATAGAACCTATTGTACGTGTATTATGTATTGTCTGTAGTGTGATTGATGTACATTGTACACATTGGAATAGACTGTTTATTTTACTGCCAGTATTGTATGTCAATTACTGGAATGTTCATATAAGATTTTCTTTGCCTCAATAGGATTTACTACATGCTACAAACCTGCTTCAAAAGTTAGTGAAGAAAGATAGACTGCACTGTCTGGTACTTAACCTGTATCCTGGCAATGAGGGCTACTCTCTACTGCTGAGAGGTAGAAATGGTGTGGAAACGGAGACCATCAAACTGCCATATGAGGTAAATGTAAACAATAGACAAGGCAGGGGTTGAAATGTTTTGAAAAACTTACTTGCCACATGTGGCAGGTGAAAATTAATTTTACTTGCCCTCACTCAAATTTCACTAGTACACAAAATAAATCGATGGCAGTATTTATTCTTTCTTCTGAACTAAATGGATGCTATACAATTCAAGATGGAGGTGTCATGTGGACCCAGTGGCAGATAGATGGCTGTGTTTTCCCTAAGAAATGAAGCTGTAGGGTCACTGACAAAACTTATAGGGCCCAACACAAATGGCGTTTGGGGGGGGATCCAAAGGGGGTGGCCCCTCCCCTTGGTGAAGCATATTTTCCAAAATGACCCCTCAAATGATGCAATCTGGGAGCCTTTGAGGATGGAACTGGCACCAGATGAACAATTTTGCTGATGAATGATGTCTTGTCCTACTGACATAGCTAAACCTGCATGGCAGAGTAAAGCCTAAGGGGTCATCCAAAACGTACAAAATTAGAAACGCCCGGGGAGGGGGATTTTGCCCAATTAATTTCCAAGGTATCGAATTCTGCCAAATATTATTGATCATATCATCTTGCTATATAGTTAATGTGGAAAACACTTTTTTTGTCCAAACTGGATATTTTGAATTTACTGACAATAAGGACATCCTTGTTTCATGCCGATGGCCCTGAAATTCTATTGAAAAGTAATTTTTTGAATTTTTGTTCTCAAAAAGAGAGATCTTGGGTACCAGAAGTTGACAAAGTTCACAAACTTGTTTAAATTGTTATTTTTATCTAAATATTGCTTGGTGTTGCATGATAATGCATCAAACAGCCTGAATTGTAATATATGTGAAGTTTCAGCTCGCTATCATTTGTCAATTTGGAGATATTCAAACTTTCCCTATCAGATAATTATTTTGTGTGAACGATTTTGCTATCCAGATTTTATGGATATTGAAACACGTTACGACAACTGAATGAGAATGACACAAAGGTCACGCATACAAGAAAGACCCACGTGGTCCTGGAAAATAATTGGACCGTGAAACCAAGGCCTGTACGGACATGTCACCGGTGAACTTTGACAGCGTTGTTGTTGTAAATTGTACGGTACAGAGTTCTCAGATGCTATCTCACAGACAGAAATATTACAGAAACTGGTAAAGATGTCTGTTATATAATTTAATGACAATCAATGGTCATAAGAAGCACAGATGACTTTAATACCACCTCTCCTGCAGAAGTAAGCTTACTTCAGAACTAGTCCCTCACCAGCCCGTCAAGCTGATTGCGGACATTTTGTTATAGGTGTGTTGTGAAGATACGCCACTCGTGATTGGCTAAAATGTCAGCATTTCTATATGTGCAATTGAGTATGTCAACCAATCAACGTGAGGCTCTCATATCCAATTCATACAAGCAGAAACAGAAAGCACATTGTCAAAGCTGCTTGTTCATGTGCGATCAACAGTTCAAAAGCGTGATCCCATTTTGGCTGAGAATTCTATCAGTTTAGCGCATATTTTCATGGAATGTTTATCAAGAAAAAGACATGTACACCACTAGAATTCTGTCAGTGGCTGTTAGTTTGACATCTATTTTTTTCCTCCTGCGTTTACTTGCCGCATGCGGCAGGTAGTTTTTATTTTGACTTGTCACATGTCAAAATCACTTGCCGGCGGCAGGTAGGCAGGCGATATTTCGATCCCTGCAAGGGTGGTAATAGCTAAATCAGTGGACAACACCAGTTCTCAGAAATGTTTAGGTGCAAAAGACCCAGACCATTAAGAGATTACAGCACATGTAATAGACGACACCTATCTATTGCCATGATGATGTGTTCTCTCTGTTGGTTGATTGTGTCCTGTAAACTTTCAGAATTGTGCCAAACTGTTTTCTGTTCATTCAGACTCAACTTAATAGAAACATTCTATGATGAAGATAATGCTGGAGCAGTTTTAAATGTAGAAAATATCAAGGTTAAAAAGTGAAGTGTTGACTGTATTTAAGATGATTAAGAGGTATTTATATATATGTGTCGTTTCTATTGACTAGGAGGGTGAACTGCTGGAATATATTGATGCCTCAGAGGTAAGGAGGAATGGTTCAAGACCAGAGAGATACGGAGGTGAAATCGTTCACACAGACTTGAGTACCATATATTTAAAGGGAACGTAAACTCTGGTGAACCGTGCATGGCCAGTTAAAGCTTTTTCCTCATAGAATCCAAATCGTGTATCAGATATTTTTTTACAATTTTTTCAAAGCAGTACTAAACGTTTTAACTTCGTTACACTGGAACAACATAGAGGCCTCCATGTTTGAAGAATCGTGACGTCAGCGGACACTAGTTCTTCTGCCTCTGGAGGTAAAAACGCGTCAATTGGCAGAGGTGCAGTATTCGAGACCGTAGCTTACAAACATGAACGAGGATGATAGTGCGACGTGTCGGGATTACCTGGTACATTGTGACAGCCAAATGCAGAGCAGCCCGGCATCGTAGAATATCTGCTAGAATCAGGCCGTATTCTACATCAAAGCTAATCTATAACATTGCCTCTGTTAGTCGGGGAACGGAGGAGTGCATGAAAACGACCATATGCGGCCATGTTATCTCGCCGCAGAGAATGTCCGATGACGTAGGAGATTATCGGCACAACTGAATTTCACGCTTTCCTATTGGATAAAAATGCTGCCCAAAATAAACATGGCGGCGCCCCCAAGAAATTCCAAATCACGGTATTTTCTATGTTTGGGTCTGTCTCATTCATTGGAAAAAAATGAGAAAAAATATTTGTCACGATTTTTTTAATCTATCGGGACTCTTGTATAATTCCCGCGGTGTTTTACCACAGAGTTTACGTTCCCTTTAAAGTGAACGTAAAGGCTGAGGCAACATGCACTCTGTGGGAAAGAGCTACATTGAAATACTGGAATAGCAGCAACAAATATTTTTGGGGATTTTTTTGCACTGAGTAGGAACGAAATTATCTCCGTTGTTTTATTGTTCCCCGGCTGCCGCCATGCTGGCTATCTCACATCAGAGCAGTGACGTTGTATCACTGTGAAGCTCTCTACTTCGTGGAGTTAGAAAGCGTAGAAAGCATGTAAACATAGCGACGTACGAGGTGGCTAGCCTGACTTCAAGTTCTGACGAAGAGACAAATGAAGGTTTACAGGGTTACCAGTTTGAACCAAAACGCTCCGATGTCGACGAAAGTAGTGAGTAGTTCATGGAACGTTTCAGGTCAGTAAACACTTGCTGGAGACACGCAACACAGTCAAAACACGCTTGAAACAGCCGAGCTCTCCACCTCCGCAATTACAATTCGTGCTGCAGCGATACCAAAACAAAGTGATACTACGTCACAGGAAAATATCACGTGCTCCATACAAGCGTTTTCATTGGCGCAAGGCTAATCAATAAACTGATATGGCCGACTCCAGTCGCTTGTTGCATCAGTCAATAATTCCCGAGTTTGGAATTTTTTTTTTGGAAGGGAAAAAATCACAAAAAATATTTGTTGCTACCAAATGATACTTTTAATATAGTGCTTCCACACAGTGCGTGTGTTGTCGCAGCCTTTACGTTCACTTTAAGAATTCTCACTTTTATGGCTGTTCATCAAATTATGAATCTTGACAGAATTTGGTATGTTATATTGGTGAAAGATTGTATCACAGTTACATTGATAAGATTGTTTAATATTTGCTTTAGTTCTGCTTATATGTGTGAATGCCAGAGCTTATTGATAGACCATAGATTCATACCATTCATTAAGAAACAAGGCCCTCGCTGGCTGAGTGGTCTAAGGCATTTCACTGGTGATCGCTAGCCACACACCACTGAACTGGCACAGGTTTGAGCCCAGCTGGTGCATGTGTGAAAGTTTGTCTGTTACTTTCCGACAGGCGGTAGTTCTCTTCAGGTACTCCGGCTTCCTCCACCATCCAAACTGACTGTCACCATATGAGTGAAACAAACTAAAATATTTCAACAGTATTTTCATTATTTTGGGATTACACCACATTTTATGTAGGTATAGCACAGATTATAGTGCCGAAAATTGGCCGAGTCCCATGCAGGATTCAAATTGGCGACCACCAGAGTAAGACACCCAACCGCCAGCACTATATGTCTGCGATCTAAGCCAATCGTTCAATGGCCACATCTCAGACATATAGTGCTGACGGTTGGGTGCCTTACTCTTGGTGGTCGCTGATCTGAATCCTGCATGGCACTCGACTAATTTTCAGCACTAGAATCTGTGCTATACTAAGATAGTGTATTTCCAAAATACTGAAAATTCTGTTATACGATCACTTTCTAATGACAAAAAATATCTTTTCAACTACTCCAGCCTTGAATTTCTGCTTGTTGTTTCGTGTGTATTCTCCAATTTTGTATGTTATTTCAGCTTCCTCCCATCCTGATTGACTTGTTAGAGAAGGCTCAGGTAAGGGTCCTGCTTACTTACCAGGATGAGGAGAAATGTCCAAGTGTAACATTCCTGGACAATTCCACTAACTTGAACAAGTTAAGGATAGCTATCCCCTTAGAGGCAGTTTTTGCACCCCCATGACAATTTGTCGTCTGTATCAATAAATATACAAGATAACCATAATAAACTATATATTTTATGCAAGCATACATCGTAGGGATTCCAACTACATGATTTGTATCACTGACGCTGCTACTGTGTAGAAAATATTCCAATTTTAAAAAATTAAAATGAAAACAATAGCGTCCATTTTTCAATTGAAATTTCATGAAAACTGTTGGTCTTGTTTCAACTTTGATGGTATACCTTGGTAGGAGACAATTCAAACTAGTAAACTTTATCTCATTTTTTAAAATTTTTGCCTGGTTTTGTTTTTATAGCTATTTTACTAAAATAAATTGAAAAAAATGTACTTTTTTACGGTCGTTTGTAAAAGTTAAGTTATTCACTCAGTAATTGAACACAGGTATGGTTCTTCCCTATTGAGATCTGTCCCCAGACTCTGCAGAAGAAGCTACAAATCATTGTCCATGCCCCTAGACTCCAATGGTGAGATGCCCTTATTTCAAAGTCATAGTTAAAATCCTGTATATCAGTGAAAACAGATTGTTTGGAATGAGTTGTGAAATGAAGTTTCGTGATATGTATATTTTTGCCATTTACAGCTGAATGTATTCTACAGTGGTTGTGTTATAGTAGAGGTGAGAGACTATCGTCGCTCCACCACAGGGACCTATGACTCTGTCTACGTCCTCTTACGGCCCACACCACAGGTAATTACCCGATACACTCGTACACTTGGATTATGCTATTGAGGGAAACAAAGTGGACGTAGATGAGGGCTGTTCCAGAAAAAAGTCCGGGGTGGGGGGGGTGGGCAGAAGGCACTGTTTTTAGACCCTACCACTCCTGTAATTAAATATAATTTTAGCCCCACCGCCCATATTACTGAATATAATATATAACCAACCACCACACATAAATCAGTTTACTCATCAGGCAACCACCCATGTAATTATGTAACTCTTTTACCCCATGACCCATACATAAATATATAAAGTGCATTCTGTCCCCCCCCCCCCCCAATGTACTTTTTTCTGGAACAGCCCTGATAGTAGATATTTCTGGCCAGTTTGTATATGCCCACCCAAAGATGGACGTATTTATGTGATGAGACGTGAGGGGACACACGAGAGGTAGATGTGAGAGGATACACTAGAGATAGATGGTGTGATGGGATGTGAGAGGATACACTAGGGATAGATGGTGTGATGGGATGTGAGAGGATACACCAGGGATAGATGGTGTGTGGGATGTGAGAGGATACACCAGGGATAGATGGTGTGATGGGATGTGAGAGGATACACTAGGGATAGATGGTGTGATGGGATGTGAGAGGATACACTAGGGATAGATGGTGTGTGGGATGCGAGAGGATACACTAGGGATAGATGGTGTGTGAGATGTGAGAGGATACTCTAGGGCTTAGATGGTGTGTGGGATGTGAGAGGATACACTAGGGATAGATGGTGAGTGGGATGTGAGAGGATACACTAGGGATAGATGGTGTGTGGGATGTGAGAGGATACTCTAGGGCTTAGATGGTGTGTGGGATGTGAGAGGATACACTAGGGATAGATGGTGTGTGAGATGTGAGAGGATACACCAGGGATAAATAGTGAGTGGGATGTGAGAGGATACACTAGGGATAGATGGTGAGTGGGATGTGAGAGGATACACTAGGGATAGATGGTGTGTGGGATGTGAGAGGATACACCAGGGATAAATGGTGAGTGGGATGTGAGAGGATACACTAGGGATAGATGGTGAGTGGGATGTGAGAGGATACACTAGGGATAGATCGTGTGTGGGATGTGAGAGGATACACTAGGGATAGATGGTGAGTGGGATGTGAGGATACACTAGGGATAGATGGTGTGTGGGATGTGAGAGGATACACTAGGGATAGATGGTGTGTGGGATGTGAGAGGATCAGGGATTCATACAAGTCGCTTTTTACCACCGAATACCGGTGGTAAAAAAATTTTGAAAACTCAATTGCTTTCGTTTTACTGGACAAATACTCAATTTTTCGTGGAAAACTCAATTCGCCAGACACGGTCAAAGTTAATTTGACAGCCCCAAATTACGAAATAAACTCAATCGAATGACGATCTTACCGTGAAAACGACACTAACAGGCGCCGGGAGCGTGCCACCACGTGTGGTGGTGGTGTTGTTAACGACTTCGAGTATGCTGATCACAGCGCCGCATAGCGGCAGACACAATTACTTGCATACATTATTTCCGGAACCCTCAAACGTTTATTGTGTGGCAGCCTGCATTCGTACTGCCGAGGGTTTCCAGACTATCACTGAAGTTTGACAACAGGGACTGCCGCCCAAAAGTTTTTATCGGTCATCTGTCGCCGTAAAAGTTATTTTTTTCTTCAACTTCAGACAGACCCTGTGTAGCTGCTGTTGTCATCTTTAAATCGCGTAGGTCATCAATTTGTCCGCCAGAGTTGCAAGTTTCAGAAATGAAATACAGAGAAAATATAGTCTACGAAACGAAAGAAAAATCTGCCCTCGCGTTGTTGTTAGTTGAAAACTTTTGTGCCTTACTTCCCTATTTTGAAAGTGAACTCTTCCAATTCAATTCATCGGCTTGTGGGCTTACAACACCGGGTCAGTGGAAGTTTCCATTACCGCAATAGGGTTGACAGCCGACAGTCTTGCGCTTTGTAGAGCCACGTGCCTGCAGTCAGTCGACCATATTTCCCGGCTAAATCTGGACCGTGATGCCGACGTTCGGTCCATTCAGTATCCATCAAACATGAAGTAAAAAGTGAAATGTCCAGCGATGTCAAAGATTGAAAATACATCAAGACTAAACGTCTAAATTTCACATGATTTGCTAAAGCCAAGACCTGCAATCATGATCGGGTTGTATTTTTGTAAAGTACATTGACTGGTCTACAACTTCACTCGTGAGATGTCAGTGCGACTGACGCTGCGATGAGACCAGGCTGCATATTTTATCTTCGTCTGCTCCATACAGTTGACTCCTCATTGATTATAAACAATAAATTTTCATAGTTGGAAGAGTAATGGAAAACCATACTTTAAATACGAGGTGACCTCCAGAACTGGATTTTGGAAAACTTAACAGGAGATAAATAGCACTCAAGAAATTTGCTTAAAAAATTTAACATTGAGTAAATGTGACCATCCAAAATATTCGGTAGTTTTCAGAAAATTTAGACTTTAGAACTTGGCAGATCTGTCTCATGTAAAAACTTTATTAAACTTTAATTCAGTAACAATCTGCAGAGGCTGTGTTTGGTGCAGTTAGCTGCAGACAAGAGGGCATGTTTCCTGGTTCGATCGTTTGCTGTTTTGAACAATTACTGCTTGATTTCTCCCTCCGATTTCATTCGTGATATAGATCCCCATGTCCATTGTTATTAAGACTGATCTTGTGGTACGGTACATGTAAATCTCTCGGTTTTTATACTTCATTCGATGAAAACTTTAGCTGAAGACGCGCTGAATAGAATGAGTTGAATTGGAATATTGGGTAGATGAAAATGTTTTGTCAAAAATAACCCCTGCTCATAGTATAATATATTGACCATATTAAAACACACCAACAACATCCTGCGCATGGTGCTGGTTGAAATATTTGAGAACTGAATACCAATAGGTAAATCGGTGGTAAAAAATTTTGAAAACTCAATTGCAATCTTTGAATCGGCGGTAAAAAATTTTGAAAACTCAATTTCACCATTGTGAAAACTCAATTTTGAGTAATATTGAGTTTTCGGTGGTAAAATTTTTGACTTGTATGAATCCCTGAGGATACACCAGGGATAGATGGTGAGTGGGATGTGAGAGGATACACTAGGGATAGATGGTGAGTGGGATGTGAGAGGATACACTAGGGATAGATGGTGTGTGGGATGTGAGAGGATACACTAGGGATAGATGGTGAGTGGGATGTGAGAGGATACACTAGGGATAGATGGTGAGTGGGATGTGAGAGGATACACTAGGGATAGATGGTGAGTGGGATGTGAGAGGATACACTAGGGATAGATGGTGAGTGGGATGTGAGAGGATACACTAGGGATAGATGGTGTGTGGGATGTGAGAGGATACACCAGGGATAAATGGTGAGTGGGATGTGAGAGGATACACTAGGGATAGATGGTGAGTGGGATGTGAGAGGATACACTAGGGATAGATGGTGAGTGGGATGTGAGAGGATACACTAGGGACAGATGGTGTGTGGGATGTGAGAGGATACACCAGGGATAAATGGTGAGTGGGATGTGAGAGGATACACTAGGGATAGATGGTGAGTGGGATGTGAGAGGATACACCAGGGATAGATGGTGTGTGGGATGTGAGAGGATACACCAGGGATAGATGGTGTGTGGGATGTGAGAGGATACACCAGGGATAAATGGTGTGTGGGATGTGAGAGGATACACCAGGGATAGATGGTGTGTGGGATGTGAGAGGATACACCAGGGATAGATGGTGTGTGGGATGTGAGAGGATACACTAGGGATAGATGGTGTGTGGGATGTGAGAGGATACACCAGGGATAGATGGTGTGTGGGATGTGAGAGGATACACCAGGGATAGATGGTGTGTGGGATGTGAGAGGATACACTAGGGATAGATGGTGTGTGGGATGTGAGAGGATACACCAGGGATAAATGGTGTGTGGGATGTGAGAGGATACACTAGGGATAAATGGTGAGTGGGATGTGAGAGGATACACTAGGGATAGATGGTGTGTGGGATGTGAGAGGATACACCAGGGATAGATGGTGTGTGGGATGTGAGAGGATACACCAGGGATAAATGGTAAGTGGGATGTGAGAGGGTACACCAGGGATAAATGGTGTGTGGGATGTGAGAGGATACACCAGGGATAGATGGTGTGTGGGATGTGAGAGGATACACCAGGGATAGATGGTGTGTGGGATGTGAGAGGATACACCAGGGATAGATGGTGTGTGGGATGTGAGAGGATACACCAGGGATAAATGGTGTGTGGGATGTGAGAGGATACACCAGGGATAAATGGTGAGTGGGATGTGAGAGGATACACCAGGGATAAATGGTGTGTGGGATGTGAGAGGATACACCAGGGATAGATGGTGTGTGGGATGTGAGAGGATACACTAGGGATAGATGGTGTGTGGGATGTGAGAGGATACACCAGGGATAGATGGTGTGTGGGATGTGAGAGGATACACCAGGGATAGATGGTGTGTGGGATGTGAGAGGATCCACTAGGGATAGATGGTGAGTGGGATGTGAGAGGATACACTAGGGATAGATGGTGTGTGGGATGTGAGAGAATCCACTAGGGATAAATGGTGTGTGGGATGTGAGAAGATCCACTAGGGATAAATGGTGTGTGGGATGTGAGAGGATACACCAGGGATAGATGGTGTGTGGGATGTGAGAGGATCCACTAGGGATAGATGGTGAGTGGGATGTGAGAGGATACACTAGGGATAGATGGTGTGTGGGATGTGAGAGAATCCACTAGGGATAAATGGTGTGTGGGATGTGAGAAGATCCACCAGGGATAAATGGTGTGTGGGATGTGAGAGGATACACTAGGGATAGATGGTGTGTGGGATGTGAGAGGATACACCAGGGATAAATGGTGTGTGGGATGTGAGAGGATACACTAGGGATAGATGGTGTGTGGGATGTGAGAGGATACACCAGGGATAAATGGTGTGTGGGATGTGAGAGGATACACCAGGGATAGATGGTGTGTGGGATGTGAGAGCATACACTAGGGATAGATGGTGTGTGGGATGTGAGAGGATACACCAGGGATAAATGGTGTGTGGGATGTGAGAGGATACACCAGGGATAAATGGTGTGTGGGATGTGAGAGGATACACCAGGGATAAATGGTGTGTGGGATGTGAGAGGATACACTAGGGATAGATGGTGTGTGGGATGTGAGAGGATACACCAGGGATAGATGGTGTGTGGGATGTGAGAGGATACACTAGGGATAGATGGTGTGTGGGATGTGAGAGGATACACCAGGGATAAATGGTGTGTGGGATGTGAGAGGATACACCAGGGATAGATGGTGTGTGGGATGTGAGAGCATACACTATAGGGATAGATGGTGTGTGGGATGTGAGAGGATACACCAGGGATAGATGGTGTGTGGGATGTGAGCATACACCAGGGATAGATGGTGTGTGGGATGTGAGAGGATACACTAGGGATAAATGGTGTGTGGGATGTGAGAGGATACACCAGAGATAAATGGTGTGTGGGATGTGAGAGGATACACCAGGGATAGATGGTGAGTGGGATGTGAGAGGATACACCAGGGATAGATGGTGTGTGGGATGTGAGAGGATACACCAGGGATAGATGGTGTGTGGGATGTGAGAGGATACACTAGGAGTAGATGGTACCCAAATAACTTGAGTACCAAAATTTCAAGGTCACTCAGCCTAGACAGCAGGGAATAATTGGAAAGCTCGATTTCCTCACTTGATATTACAGATGGAGATCTAGTAGAGGAGGGATATGTAGATTGATGTAGGGCGTATAGAAAGCATTTTTATGACATCCACTGTCATTGTGGTGTATGAAAAGGTGAGAAATAATTATATTCTTGAAAAAAAAATAATCATATAATCACAACAACAACAACATCAACGAAGACACCCCTGCCACCCAAGTCACTGTGGTGATAGGTTATAGGTTGTACCTTGTTTCCAGGGTTACCAGCTGGGAGAGGATAGATCAAGGACTGATTGCTACGGTGTCAAGAAAATGTGACTGTCGACTTGATATTGCTGAGAAATTGTTGAAATCGATGTTTAAATCCTATGAAGAGGGGGAAAAACACCCTGTTAATTTAGAGGTCAAAAGGGTCACTGAATTTCCAAACAGGACAGGCCTATATTTTGAGAAAGCTAATTGTTATGCAGCAAAATTAAAAACTGGTTGATTGTTGTGAATGATACTAAATGTGACCTAACTGTGTAGACACTATTGCAACTGTATCAAATACAGGGTACATATCAAGTATAGTATGGCCATACCACTTTTTTTTAAACAATAACCTTTTGTTCTTCCATCAGGTGAGTGTGTTAGGTTGACCATACTGTTGTATCCTAAAATCAAATACTGTCCAGATACTCAATTTGTCATCATTTCTTAAAAAATCACTCCATCTCTCACTCACATTTTGCCTTTCATGCCCCTGCATAAGTGGACTTTCAGAATGAGTCATTCAGTATTCATGTGGACTGTGTTGGACGATTGATGAAAATTGGTATTGTAGTGATCTTTGAATGTAATTGTGTTGGCTGAGTTATCTGCCCTTGTGTAAGTCTTTAATGTTTTGAGTATGTTTTGTTCTGTTTGGCCTGCAGACTCTCCTGGCTGACATCAATGCTATTACCAATGATGGCAGGAAGTGGTCCCAGGATGAACAGTTTCAACTGGAGAGTCAGTTACTATTGGAGACCGAGGAGCCGCTCTGTCTTGACCCTTCACCTACAGTGTTTCTTGTCGCCAATAGATTACAATATGAACGGAAAAAGTTCAATACACCACTTTTAAAAAGGTAACTACATTGATGTTATTCATTACATTGTCATCGTCAGTGTCGTCTGCTCGATATCGACCGTCCGTCTGTCCATCTTTCTTGTGGACATGATTTCTCGAAAAGGATTATAGCCATGCATTGTAAATTCATACCACATTTGCATCTGGTGAAGGGTCAGAAGCCTATTGAAAATGCTTGACCTTGACCTATTTTCTCAAGGTCAAATTCTATGTTAAGTCTAAGAGTGACAAATTCATGTTCTATATGCAATTAAGTTAGAATAGACTAGAAAACCGTTGAAGATGACTGTCCTCGATATATATTTCCAAGATCAAATTACTTGATTTGATTATGAGCGAAAAAGAAGAGTATATTTAAAGCTAAGAATTTGGTCATGTTCTACCATAAACTCATTGCAATTTTTTTCCCATCCGTTAAGGCATATGTAAGGCATTGTCAAAAGCTGACCTGGCTCAACTTCTTTTGCATTTCTTATATGAGAGAACTACAGTCAGCCATACTAGATCACATTTTTGTTAACCTAGTTGTCAAAGTTCTAAAAATACATCTTATACAATGCATGATTGCTGAGTGCACACAAGAACTGATTGCCAAGCCTAGTTTTCATGTTATTATGAATTTCATGAATTCCAATTTCTTTTGATTAAACATGGAGGGTTTATAGCTCTGATAACATTCTTACTTGCAAATATTCAGAGGGCATGGGTGTGCTACAATTCATCCCAGTAAACTAAAATCTGAAAAGGTCATGTAATCAGCTACAGTATTAGTGGTAAATACATGTACTTGTGATATAACTCCTGTGTATTTCTGGGTATTTTATGCAATTAAGGGAGATATTTGCTCCAGGCATATTGAAATATGTTTTACACATATATACAGGGAAATGCTTTGCCCCTGTTTCAAGTTCAATCTAACTAGAATATTGGTGGTAAACACATTTACATGTGACATAACCACTGTGTATTTCTGGCTATTTTATGTGCTCCTGGTCTGCGTGTGTTCACTCTTGGAGCGTTAAGGTATATATCTGGGTATTTTATGTGCTCCTGGTCTGTGTTGTTTTACCCTAGGAGTGTTAAGAAGTATACTCAAGCAGCTGTGAACAGGAAGAGGAAGTTTGCTCAAGGTCCCGGTCCAAAAGAACTCAAACTTTTTGAGTTTCTTCACAAAAAGAAAGACAAGTTACGACCACACCCTCCTGTTAATCTCAAAGTTGGGAAAGCAGTATGTACTCATAATTTCTTTAAAATTTAACTCACTACTTCGGAAACATTGTTTTACTAAACTTATCATGATTTAGCTCAAATCATGGACATAAACATCATCTATTGTCCTACATGTTTTTGTACTATTCTAGACATAGGTTGAATAGTACAAAGGTTACAGAAATTTGCACCAAATCAGAACTGAAGTAGTTGACATCTCGCCTCAGAGTTGTCACCTTAGGCCATAACACTTTAGTTTCTCGTGTGACATTGAACGGTCTCATTCATTCTACACTGTTAATGTTTTGTGTGTTTAGGTGGTGTGTTTCATATTGACCATGTAAATATTGTTCAAGACCATTTAGATTTTCATGTATGAAATGGTTCCCTAACCACAGTGGTTTTAACCTCTGTACAATTTTATTTTGTTATGAATTTGATTACCACGTGTTTTTCTTTCTCAGAGTGTGGACATGTGGAAACAGAGACCAGTACAGTTGTCTGCCCCTGATACTGTAGAGGTAAGCCTTGTCCAATCGACAGTGTCTGTAACTAGCTTGTAGCAATCAGGAATTTCCCATTAGCACAGTCGGTATGGCACGGCATTGATATGTGATGTGATTACAACGTCCAGTGATCCTCTTTTGGACAAGCTCAGTTACCAAAAATTATCTCTGTTTATCATATTTTTGCCTGTGAAAAAAAGTTGCCCTAATGTCGCTTGCCAAAATGCCATACCCACCACTTTGTGCTGAAGCGTTACATGCCGACATGTTGCATGCCAAAATGTTACATGTCAAAACGTTCTGACACCCTCTGGAATATTGAAATCTTACCTATATTATTCAAGCACACAATCAATTGTAATGTGATCTTTAAGCACACAATCTATTGTTAATCTGTTTGAATGGTTTGGCCAATATGCCAGTGTATCTGTAGGACAGTGGATCTGTTAATGCTGTCCAAAACAGAACATGAGGCATCATAGAATTATCAATGTGCACTTCTACATCCCTCATCTTTCAACTCATGAATATGTGATATATTCTCAGCAATGGTTTCACTGTCAGTTCTCATTCTATCTTTAGCATCATATTTTCAGGTTGACAAGTTTGCCAGAAGTCTGGAGAAGCCAAAACTTACATCTGATAACAATCCGGTAAGTTGTAAATACTATTTTGTCCTGATTGTATTTATAATAAGGGCTGTTTAAGAAAAACGTACATGGGATGGGAGAAGATTATTGAGTTCTATGATATATGTAATACAGTCATTTAGGCCTATAGAGGTTAAAAAAGTTGCCTTCTCCCCACAATAATGTATCTTTTTTGGAACAGTCCTAATCGTATAGCTTTCACTGAAGGTTTGTTCATTCACTATCACCAGTTGACAAGTATTTTCACAGTTTTATTGGGCGACATATTTGGGATGTATACTACAAACTCCAAGCTTCTCCTCGCAGATGCAATATATTTGGGGTTATTCTCTGTTATTTACTGGCAACTAATATCATATAACTTAGTTTTCATTTTATGGAGAATTGGGAAAACAATAGTACTGCCATGAATTGTTGGTGAATAGGAGCATGTATGTTTGTAATATACTAATATAGTCCTGGTCCATGACTGAACAGATTCACTAGAATATATGATAATTACCTGGAACTTAATCATTTGCTGTTTATAAATCCACAACTAAAGCGAGGAAATGTCATTGTAAAGTATATTTGTATAATGTATGCAATCACTGATACATGTTATTTTTGCCTGATATTCACTTAAAGAGGTAGTAGCTTTATTTAAAAAATATTCAGCAAATAACATATTTCGATAAAAGTTATTTAGTAGTTGAGATCATCTATGGTGAACATTTTTCTGTGACCTCATCTTTTAATATCACGGGCATTTAAATCACACTTCTGACATTCTCTGAAAAACGTGACAGCACCTGCACTTCGCTCCAGTGCCTGAGATGATGTCACAAAACGCGCATTAGCATTCTGGGCGTGATGCTTTGCAACGTCATACTCGATCTTAGAACTTTTTTTACACTATGACAGCTTCTAACCTGACTTCATGGACACCTGGTCACGTTATCCGACGTCATCTCAGTCATTTGCCATTTCAATGTTGTTCACTAGACCGAATTGAAGAATCTGACAATATTGGTCCCTAAAAGAAATACAAGACTTCACGACTTCAAAATCTTTTGGCAAATGTTGCAAGTGATCATGCTGTTCAGGTTATCCGAACAGTTAAAATCACGCTACTACCTCTTTAACATTCAGATCTCCATTTTGACATTCAGACCTTCCCTATGTGCTATGTCCACCCACTGTCATATATCACTGCTATACTACATACGGTAATTTCCCTAATAATTCGCGATGCAGTGATGAAACTCGCAACTTCAAAAATTGGCTACTTTCGAATCATTATGTCTCCCGGTTGGGGGAGACATCTAGTGTTTGTGCTGTCTGTCTGGATGTCTGTCCGTCCCCTTGCCTTGTCTGCAAGATATCTTGAGAACTACTGGATGGAATTTCACCAATCTTGGATGGAAGCTTCATTGGGATAGCCCCCTCATTTGATTAGGTTTTGGTGTGTGTGCGTGCATTCATCCGTGTCCGGTGTCCGTCTGTCCGTCCATCTACTTGTACATGTATATACAGGCCTTGTCTGCAAGATATCTTGAGAACTACTGGACGGAATTTCACCAAACTTGGATGGAAGCTTCATTGGCATAGCCCCCTCATTTGATTAGGTTTTGGTGTGTGTGCGTGCATTCATCCGTGTCCGGTGTCCGTCCATCTACTTGTACATGTATATACAGGCCTTGTCTGCAAGATATCTTGAGAACTACTGGACGGAATTTCACCAAACTTGGATGGAAGCTTCATTGGGATAGCCCCCTCATTTCATCAGGTTTTGGTGTGTGTGCGTGCATTCGTCCGGTGTCCGTCCGTCCGTCCATCTACTTGTACATGTATATACAGGCCTTGTCTGCATGATATCTTGAGAACTACTGGACGGAATTTCACCAAACTTGGATGGAAGCTTCAGTGGGATAGCCCCCTCATGTGATTAGGTTTTGGTGTGTGTGCATGCATTCATCCGTGTCCGGTGTCCTTCCGTCTGTCCATCTACTTGTACATGTATATACAGGCCTTGTCTGCAAGATATCTTGAGAACTACTGGACGGAATTTCACCAAAATTGGATGGAAGCTTCATTGGGATGGCATAGCCCCCTCATTTGATTAGGTTTTGGTGTGTGTGCATGCATTCATCCGTGTCCGTCCGTCCATCTACTTGTACATGTATATACAGGCCTTGTCTGCAAGATATCTTGAGAATTACTGGATGGAATTTCATCAAACTTGGATGGAAGCTTTATTGGGATAGCCCTCTCATCTGATTAGGTTTTGGTTTGTGTGTGCGTTCATCCATGTTCGGTGTTCGTCCGTCTGTCCATGTACTTGTACATGTATATGTATATACAGGCCCTTTCTGCAAGATATCTGAAGAACTACTGGACAGAATTTCACCAAACTTGGATGGAAGGTTCATTGAGATAGCCCCCTCATTTGATTAGGGTTGGGTGTGTGTGCATTTATCCATGTCCATCGTCCGTCCGTCCATCCATCTAATTGTTCATGTATATGCAGACATTGTCTGCAAGATATCTGGAGAAACTACTCAACGGAATACCACCAAACTTGGATGGAAGCTTCATTGGGATAGCCCCTCGTCTGATTAGGTTTTGATGTGTGTGTGGTAGCGTTTGTTCGTGTCCATCCGTCCGTCCATCTACTTGTACATGTATATACAACCCTTGTCTGCAAGATATCTGGAGAACTACCACACGGAATTTCGCCAAACTTGGGGAATGCATGCATGCGTTCGTCTGGGTATGTTGTCTGTCTGCCTGTCCATCTACTTATACATGTATAGGCAGGCCTTGTCTGTAAGATATCTGGAGAACTACTGGACGGAATTTCCCTGAACTTGGATGGAAGCTTCATCGTGATGGCCTCTGGTGAACTTCACCAGACTTGGATGGAATCTTTTTTGGAATGGTCTCCGCATCTTATTATGTTTTGATGTGTGCGCGTGTTTGGTGTTCATCCGTCTGTCTACTTGTACATGTATAGACAAGCCTTGTCTGTAAAATATCTGAAGAACTACTGGATGGAATTTCCCCGAACTTGGATGGCAGCTTTATCGTGATGGCCTCCTCATCTGATTAGGGTTTGTTTGCGTGCATCCATCTGTTTCTGATGTCCAGCTTTGTTACATGTATGTACAGGACTACTCTTGTCTACAAGATACATGTATGTGGAGAACTACTGGATGAAATTTCACCAAACTTGGATGGAAGCTTCATTGAAATGGCCTTATGATCTAATTAGGTTTTGGTGTGAGCTAGTGCTTGCGTGGGTCCATGCAAAATGTGCTTATCTGTCTGTCCAATTTTTGTTCACTCCATATCTTGGAAACTACTGAAGGCAGATGCATAAAACTTCTATACGGTACAGCATGTTATAGGTGTGGCTCTTGTATGTTTTGCATCTTTCCTATAATGTGATCAGTTTCAAAATAGTTGATGCTTTACAATTACATGTATTTCACATTGGTTGGATGCTGTAGATGTCGGCAATCCACTCATTGCTACATGTATATAAATCCCGACTCCTCACTGGGTTACTGCAACAATGAAAATCGCCTCTTTGTAATAAATATTTTTAGATGCGCAGCTTTGTTTAGGATACTTATTGCTACTTAATTCATTTTATAGTACTTTCCCTTCAATTATGTGCCCACTCAAGGCAAGGTGGGAGGTTGGGGGAGACATATGTTTTTGCTTAAAAGAACAACCAACATAGGCTTCATGCCGGAGCGGCAACTCAAGGGTCAAAGCGGAACCTCTGGTTTGTTGCGCTAATTCCAGAAAAACGCTGATGTTCGAATTATATGTTACGCTGATTTTCATGGAAGATCCAAAGTGGCGGACCGCTTCACCGTGATCGTTGTGATCTATTGATAACCGTGTATTATGTTTCAAATCTCTATAATAGTTCATGTCAGTTGGGCGTAACCCGCCCGCCCCATCAAAAAGCTACCGACCAAAAGTTTTTATCAGCCATCTGTCATGTCTGTCGCCGTAAATGTTTTTTTCTTTTTCTTCAACTTCAAGCAGTCCCTGTGCAGTTGTTATTATCATTAAATTGCGTAGGTCGTGAATCTGTCCGCCAGAGTTGCAAGTTTCCAGAATGAAATAACGAAGAAAATATAGTCTACGAAACGAAAGAAAAATCTGCCCTCACGTTGTTATTGTTGAAAAGCGATATGCGTGTTGAAAACTTTTGTGCCTTACTTCCCTATTTTGAAAGTGAACTCTTCCAATTCGATTCGTCGGGAAGCCTTGTGGGATTACAACACCAGGTCAGTGGAAGTTTCCATTACCGCAATAGGGATGATAGCCCGACAGTATTGCGACACGTGCCTGCAGTCAGTCGACCATATTTCCCGGCTAAATCTGTACCGTGATGCCGACGTTTGGTTCATTATCCATCAAACACGAAGTAAAAAGTTAAATGTCCAGCGATGTCAAGGATTGAAAATACATAAAAACTAAACGTCTAAATTTCACATGTACAAGCCAAGTCCTGCAATGATGATCGGGTTGTATAGTGCATTGACTTGTCTACAGCGTCACTCGTGAGATGTCAATGTGACTGACCCAGTGATGAGATCAGGGTGCATATTTTATGTTCGTCCACTCCATAAAGTTGATTCCTCATTGATTATAAACTGGATTATCATGTTGTTGGAAACACTGACATCTGTCATTTTGTTACATGGAAACGTCGTTCTGGATTGGTGAGTGAATAAAACACCAGCAGCAATGTCTGTTGACATCTCCCCGTAGCACAAATGAAATACTCTCAACTGCTCCCTTGCTGCAGTCAAAATGTATGAGACACATCATGCAGATCTGAAGAAATGAAATAATGGCTTCCTCGACATAGGAGTTTCGCACAAACTAACTATTACGCCGAAGCCCTGACAGGGACAAGCAGAGGGAAACATTTATATCTTGTCCTTCCATATCATCTTGGTTTTTTTCATTTTTTTTTTTCATTCAAACCCTGGACAAACCAGTGGGCATTTATTGCACCATAGTCACGATTTTACACTCCCTCTACATCCTCACGTGACAGAGGTATCGGGTTTCTATTGAAATTGGCTAAATTATAACATGTTACAATTTGGGCGAAGTCCATCAAATATGTGATGACAAAAATCAAAGCAAAATAGCAAATAACGAACTGTATATTTTAATCATTTTCGATGAAAGCCAGGGCTCCCCACTTTTTACCAAAAAGCCCAACTGTGTTATTTTTAGTGGCGATAATTTTCTCGATATTTTTTGTTTTTAGAATTGACCTTTTTGTGGCCACCCAACTTGGCTTTCCAGAGGCTCGTCTGCAACTATAAATACTATATTTTATCAGCAAGATTATTTGGCCTAGGAGAACTGACTCTCGATCTGTGATTCCGAAAATGACTTCAGTGAGTGTCAGTTTATCGCATTGCAAATTTAGACTTGTCCACCACTTGATAAAATTATCCCACACAAGTTTGACGAAGTGGCATTTCCAAAACAAGTGAATGATTGTTTATCATTCTCACAGAATGAGCAATTTCCAGATTGTAATTTCCCCCATTTTTCCAATTGATTATTTGTGACTAAGATTCTATGGACAATTTGAAATTGAAAATATTGTAGTTGTGTTGCTGTTGTCGTTTTCCACACCAATTGGTAAGTTTTGTGCCAGTCAATTTTTTGGCGTTCTCCTTCCCTTTTTAACTCGTTCTGCCATTTCATCTGGGCGTTAAATGGGGTTATTTTAATGTCACTTAGAAGATGTTTGTAAACAAATTTAGAGCATTTTTGACTGATAAGTTTAGTCTTGATTTTATGGTTTTCTGTCTCTCTCAGCTCTTTCAGCTCTTTCAGTTGCTTGCCCGATCCTTCATGTACCAAAGAAAGATGTAATTTTACGTTACTAACAATTGCAACATATAAGAGAAAGTTATTTGTTTGTATACTGTACCTTGCTTTGAACGCGTTAAACGAGAGAAATGTATTATCTGTAGAAATTAAATCATTTACATATTTTGCACCATGCACGTGCCATTTCCTTACTTCCTGCCAATCTTCGCCGCGAGCAAAATCATAGACTAAGAAGTACACACATTTTTTTCTTTAAATTCCCCTCCTATACAAATACGCCATGAAAGAAGAACTTCCTTCCAAAAACGGTTTTTGTACCCCGTTATATATTCAGTCAGGGCAAGTGGACTTAAATCCCAGATATTAATACCAATTGGGTGAAAAATAACCTCTAATAATGTTTTGTAGAACCCAGTGAACTCTCATGACCTCTTTATCCATTTTGTTTTTAGGTATGCTGCAAAGGATGGAATGTTGGGTAGATCTAACCCACCTTCGTCTTTCTCGCATATAATTGTTCTACGTTTTATTTTATCAGGACCCCCATTCCAGATGAAATTGCAGAACGCTCTTTCTATTTCTTCAAAAAAGTGATTAGATGGGTTGGGTAAAACACTGAATAAGTGGATAAGAATTGGTAGAACTAGCGTTTTGATAATCGTCACCTTCCCTATTGGTGTGAGAGGGCGTTTGAACCAACTCCCAAGCAATTTTTTGACACTTCGTAATTTCTCTGTGTAATTCATATCAATCATATCATTTAAATTAGTACTGAACCAGATTCCTAGAAGTTTAAATCCTCCCGGGTCCCAGTTTATCCAGAAGCGAGGACAGAGTTTAACTTGGCTTCCTTTTTTACTCCCAATCCATATGATTTGCGATTTTCCTGCGTTCAGTCGTAAACCGGAGCACTGTGCGAAGTCATTTAAAATACCCATAGCTCTTGCCAAAGATTCCTCTGACCCATCTTGTAGCAATGTTGTATCATCTGCATATTGAAGTACTTTTATTTCTGAATTTCTAACGCAAATGCCCTTAATATGTTCATCGTTTTTTATTTTAATAGCCAAAATCTCTGCAGCCAATATAAATAAATACGGAGACAGCAGGTCCCCCTACCTACAGCCCCGTTCTATAGTGAAATACTCCGATAGATACCCATTATTAGTTACACAGCTTTTTGGATTTGTTTGAAAGATCTCCACCCATTTGATGACACTTGTTCCGAAGTTAAAAGATTCCAGAGTCCTTATAATAAACTTCCAGTCTAGGCTATCAAAGGCCTTTTCAAAATCAATAAGAAATAGGAGGCCAGGAATATTATTCTTGTTTATTAAAGAAAATGAGACATCTAAAATATCATTCAGATTGCCGTTAAATTATTTTCTATTGATCAAGTAGGTGCCTCAAAATGGCCAGTTGATGAGCATTTTCGCCTCCAACCTCCTGCTAATGAGAACCCGGTTAGTGACTTCTGATCATAGTTCTATGATATGGAGAATTCGCAACAACAAAAACTGAACTTTTGTATTTTATTTCTGTGTCAACGCGTATCGTTAGTCACGATTTAGTTGTACAGAAATTATTCTGAGTAACAAATTATTCTTAGTAACATATTCACTTTACTTTCAGCGGCACGAACTCCAGGACGGAAACGGGAGTGTTCGAATTTATTGTTTCATGGGTATATTGAAAATGCTCCCGTTTTCGTTTTATTAGGATGGAAAAAATCACGACAGGGGGAAAATCGGCCGTTTTCCAATTAAATTTGGAAGGTGAATTATTAGGGAAATTACCGTAGTTTGTACTAATACATGTAAATCCTTACAATTCATATTATCGTTTATTTCTCTGCTCCTTACTTCTCTTCAGATAATTGTAGAAGAGTATGCCCTGGAGAGGGAAGGTGCTCAGGGGAAGAGTGTCTATACAAAAATCACAGTCTACCAGCGCCCCAGTGATTACTGTTTTATGGGGGAGCTGTATGTTGACCATGATTATGTGGAAGGACAACAGAGAGGTTCAATCTGTCGGTGAGTATCTGCTGATATCATATTGGACTAGTTTTAGGTCGGATACTGGTAATCTCATATTGGCCCTAGTTATAGGTCTGATACAGGCAATCTCATATTGGCCCTAGTTATATGTCTGATACAGATGAGCTCATTTGTCCAAGATATAGGTTTGATACTGGTGATCTCATACCGGCGAAGATATTGGTTTGCAGGAACTAATCCAGGCATTTGTTGGGGGACACCGGTCGAATACTGCAAAACTGAAAAGCCGGAAAACCGGAATGTAATCATTCTGCGCAAAAACAATGCACAGTGGGCTTAAAACATGCTAAAATGGCAGCCCGCATGGATATAGTCAAGAAGCACAATGTGAGTTGGAAAATTAAGTCTTTCCACCTGCTGTACACAGGAAATAATCAATTATTTCTTCGATAAACAATAAAAGTTCCTTAAGATTGATAAGTAGTTTCGGTTTAGATTTCAGCCGACATTCAAATTGGTTTGACGGTATTTGGGCGCTCGAGTTTGGGCGCCGATACCGGTATCAAAATCCGTCTGGATTACTCCCTGATCTGATAACGATGATCTCATATTGGCCCAGTTATAGGTCTGATACTGGTGATCTTATGTCGGCCAAAATATAGGTCTGATACAGATGATCCCATATTGGCCAAGAAAAAGGCCTGATACTGGTGATCATATATTGGCCAAGATATAGGTCTGATACTGGTGATCTCATATTGGCCCAGTTATAGGTCTGATACTGGTGATCTCATATTGGCCCAGTTATAGGTCTGATACTGGTGGTCTCATATGGTCCAGTTATGGATCTGATACAGATGATCTCATTTTGGCCAAGATATAGGTCTGATACTGGCGATCTCATATCAGCCAAGATATAGGTCTGATACTGGTGATCTCAAATAGGCTCAGTTATAGGTCTGATACTGGTGATCTCATATCAGCCAAGATATAGGTCTGATACTGGTGATCTCATATGGTCCAGTTATGGATCTGATACAGATGATCTCATGTTTGGCCAAGATATAGGTCTGATACTGGTGATCTCATATCAGCCAAGATATAGGTCTGATACTGGTGATCTCAAATAGGCTCAGTTATAGGTCTGATACTGGTGATCTTATATCAGCCAAGATATAGGTCTGATATTGGTGATCTCATATCAGCCAAAGTATAGATGATCTCATATTGGCTAAGATATAGGTCCATACTCGTAGTGTTTGTTTTATCTGTTTTTATGTCATAGGTTTGCCCTACCTGTTTTATGTCATAGCACAGGTGTCTGTAAGCCTAGTATAGGTTTTACTTGTATAATGTTTGTTTTATGTCTAATGCCATAGTATTGTACATGTCCCATGTCTTAATAATTTCTATATGCATCATATATGGAAATAAAGTATTATTATTATTATATTGGTCTGATACAGGTGATCTCATATTGGCCCAGTTAACTCTTTCCCTGATATAAGTAGGTTTTGACGATGTAGATCCCCTTGTAAGCGTGTTTTGACGACTTGTGTAGATCCCCATATAAGCGGATTTGATTCCCAAATCGTAAACCTGTTTCAATTCAATGCCTATTAATCTCCGTCAGGAAGATGATACAACGTAGAAAACGGAAGTTAAAACTAAAAGTTAGCTCCCCTAGGCGGAGAGTTGTCCGCCCCTAGGAGAACTCTCCCATCCCATTCCAGCAGGATTACTATAAATGGTCTGCAGCAGCCATATTCGTCCTCTATTCTCTGTTGTACCTCGTCGTGTACTCATCAGGAGGAAGTGTTTATACAACCTGGGTTGTTGTTGTTACGACCCTCAGTATCCTTATCGTTTTTTGACTTGTGTTATTTCTTGTCAGAAGTTCTTTATTTGTTATCGGAGTCTCTTTCATTAGTTATGTCTGAGCTTCCGATTTCTGATGCATGTAATTCGTGTGGGCAAATATGGTCCAGTTTGGACGCCCACGCGGTTTGTTTTTCTTGTAAGGAATTATGTTATCGACGTAATTCTTGTGCCGAATGTGTATTGTGGGGTCCCCTAGCCTGGAAGAATTATGCCCAGGCTAGGCGGGCTTACCTGTTACAGGCATCTGACGACCCGTCTCTGTCGGAAGTCGACAGACGCCTGTTGGAAATTGCACTGGTTAATGACATGAAGGCTAACGAAGATATCGTTGGCATTGGATTAAATGTTTCCCGTGGTCTTAGTGTTCAGAACTCTCCCGCTTCTGTAGTAATACCTCCTAGCGGAACAGTTCTAGAGAGATCACAAATTTTGGACAGCCTAGCATGTACAGGTGTGGCTATGTCTGGAGTTGTAGCCAAACCGGTTCCTTTGTCTAGTCCAACAAAGACTGTTCGACCCAAGCCTACTGTGGCTGAGCCGTCCATTGTTCACGTCGGACAAAGGAATGCTGTAGAGTCGCATATTATCTCGACCTCTCCTTTGTCTATTGGTGTACCACATTCCGTTACTTCTAAACGAAATAAACGCCGTGTGTCAGTTTCTCCTTTGCGTGTTAAATCGAAACGCAGTTCTAAAACCGTTTCGCGATCTATGGTGGGTCGTTCGGACCTACCTTTCAGTGTTCAAATTGCTGATTTGGGGTCTCCGACTTTTGCGTATGCTGATTCACATCACCGACACCATACTTCTACTCGACGCTCACGTACGCCTCAACGACGTTCACGTTCTCGGTCTCCAGTTCGGTTGGTTGTTTCTCCGAGACGTTCCATTTCTCCACGTCACTTGTATGCTCATGTACGTCGTTCTCCTGTACGACGATCTCGTTCTCCGGTTCGTAGCTCTCGTCCTCCGGGTGATTCTAGTACTACTTTTCGGCTTTCCCGTTCATCGGCCCGCCGTTCTGGTACTTCAATTCTACATTCTCCTGTGTCACCTCATCGTTTGCCTCGGCTTTCGGTTTCGCCTTCTGGTCTAGATCGCCACGTTCATCTATCTCAGACTCCATTTATTGATCATGCGATCGTCCACGATTTGCCTACTTCTTGCCGGAGTCATTTTACTCGTCCACCTAAGCCGGTTTCGTCGAGTTCATCTGATGATTCTGAGGATTCTGATTCCACCTCGTCTAAAGATAAGCCGGGTCTCCCGCCTAAGATGGAAATTTCAGATAAAATGGATGCGCTTCTATCGTTACTACCGGATATGCCACGTGCTTCGAGTGTTCTTCCGTCACGTGCAGAAGGTCGTACGGCGGCTTCTTGGGCCTTTACGTCTTCGGCGTCGTCTTCTCGTCCTTCATGTGCACCGTCACCAGCATGGAAGGATAATTTGGTGAAGTTTGATCGACAATTAGAGGACGATAACAAGTTACGTAAACCTCGTTTTCGGTCTCAGTTTGACATTCATGATAACGTGTTGCCCGACAAACCACCCAAACTAGATCGGGATTTGAGTCACATTTCTAAGGTGGGCAAGTCGGCCCCTTCATCTGTCACATCTAAAGTTATGCAGAATATTTTGGAGATGTTGCAAGAAATTCAACGGGCTTCATCTACCGCAGATTGGTTTCTGCTAGCGGCTTCTCGTATTGCTTTGGATCCTGCATCATTTCTAGAGGATGGTTCGGCTCGTTTATCTCCGGGTCGCGTGGCTTATTTGCGTGGTTTTATGGACACGCTCGCTAGCGCTAACCGTCGAGTCATCGAAGCTGGTTCGTATTCTTATGTTTCACTTGTCCAAGCACAACGGGAGTCCTTGCTTAAGGTGGTCAAACCGGATGTCCCTCATTTGGTTAAGGAGCAATTACTTCATCAACCATTGGCATCTAAGTACATCTTCAACAGTGCTATTGAGTCTGTTTTGCCCTCAATACGGGAAGAGCGGACATCTCGCCTGATTGCATCGGTAGCTCGTCGTCCGAGCTCCGCCGGGGAGCGTAAACCGAGAAGAGGTCGTACTCCCTCTGCCACTACCAACCAACAGGAGGGTTCCTCTAGGAGTAATTTTCGTGGTATTGACAAACCCCCACGTGGACGTGGGCGGCGTTCTTTTCGTGGGAAATCCTCCAAACGAAGTGGACAGTCCAGCAAGTGACTATTCCAACCCCACTCCTGTTCAAAACGTAGATTTTCAACTTCCGGCTTTCCGTCCATTTACTCATCATGTCGTGGGCGGGCGTCTGCGGGTCTTCTACGAGAATTGGCGGCTCATCACCGACGACGCCTGGATTATAAGAGTTTTAAAAGAGGGCTTCCTGTTCAATTTTCAATCACTGCCCAAACTCATCCCTTGGCCTCGTCCCTCTCGTCTGCCAGTTCCTGTAGGTCACTTACAGACGCTGCTATCTTCGGTCACCACACTCATCGAAAAGGGAGCTGTAAGGGAATTACCACGGACCGAAGACAGCCTTGGTTTTTACAGCCACGTGTTTCTGGTACCGAAGAAGGACTCGGACCAGATGCGAATGGTGATCGATTTAAAGGTTTTGAACAAACTTCATCTCATCACCCCACCTCATTTCAAGATGCCTTCTGTGTCATCGATTCGGGCCCGCATACATCTCCAGGATTGGTTGGCCTCAATCGATCTCCAGGACGCGTATCTTCATATACCAATTCATCCACGTCATCGCCGTTACCTACGCTTTGTGATCAACGATCGCCGCTTCGAATGGCAGGTTCTTCCTTTCGGTGTCAACATCGCCCCTTGGTTGTTTACCCGGATCACTACACCGGTTATGGCTTTTCTTCACTTAAGAGGGATTCATATCGAGGTCTATATAGACGACATTCTCCTGTGGGCTGCGGACGAGTCTCTCCTCAACGCCCAGGTCCGGTTCACACTACTGGTGTTGCAGCACCTAGGTTTCATCCCTCATCCTCTCAAGTCAGAGTTGGTTCCGGCTCAGGTACGCCGCTACATTGGAGCGATATTCGATACTCGGTTACAACTGGTGTACCCTCCGGAGGATCGTTGGGACAAAATTCAACTCCTGGTTCGAAAGTTTTTGTCATCAACGTCACAGACACGACAGCGGTGGCAAAGTCTGGTGGGTTTGCTCACTTCCACTCAGGGCCTTACTCATTACGGCCGACTGCAAGTTCGACCTCTACAGTATCATCTGTATCCATTCCTACTGACGCCTTCCCTAAATCCGGCGGTACCAGTGTTGACGTCTCTACATCCACATCTGATTTGGTGGCTCTCTCGCCACAACGTCATGCAGGGAGTACCATTCCGTTTTCCGGTTCCGGTTCACCATCTTTACACAGATGCTTCGGAGACCGGCTGGGGAGCCCACCTGGACGACTTGGAAGTGTCCGGCAGATGGTCAACATTGGATGCCAGACTTCACATCAACCTTCTGGAGATGAAGGCAGTCATATTAGCGGTTCAACATTGGAGTCAACGTCTCACGAACTCGTCTCTTCTCATTGCGACGGACAACTCCACGGTCATTGCCCACATCAACAAGATGGGTACCACCCGGTCGCTATCAACGTTTCGTCTGGTGTGGGATCTGTACGAGTGGGCTCGCCTTCATCAGTGTTATATCCATGCTCGCCATGTTCCCGGACGTCTCAATGTCTTAGCGGACAGTTTGTCTCGGCCAGACACCGTTCTTCAGACAGAGTGGCAACTTCATCGGGAGGTATTCCGACAGATTTGCAGCATTTGGGAGTCACCCTTGATCGATTTGTTTGCGACGAGGAACAACGCCCAGTTAGCCCTGTTCGTCAGTCCGATTCTGGATCCTCGAGCCTTCGCAATCGACGCTCTGTCTCTCAACTGGGACAACTTCCTAGCTTATGCCTACCCACCAATGGCCTTGATTCTGGAAGTTCTTCAAAAGATTTCGCAACACGACTGCATCATTCTGCTCGTAGTTCCGTGGTGGCCTCGTCGACAGTGGTTCCCGGTTCTAGTTCCGCTCCTCACTGCGCCTCCACGTTGTCTCCCAGTTTGGCCCAGCCTGTTATGTCAACCGCACGGGATTCTCCATCACAACCCGCGGTGGCTCAACCTACACGTCTGCAGACTATCCAGAATGCACTCTCACTCCAAGGATTTTCAGCAGAGGTTGCACGGACGATGGTTTCAGCCAACCGATCCTCCACATCACAGCTCTATCAGGCGAAATGGGCCTATTTCGTCTCCTGGTGCCGAGATCATGATGCCGATCCCGACACTGCCTCTGTTTCCCTAGTAGCTGACTTCCTCCTTCACCTTCACTGTGATAAGAAGTTCCAAGTCAGCACCATTGAAGGGTATAGATCTGCTCTAGCTAGGGTGTTACGGCTTACTTCGGGTTCTGAAATTAGCCTTAATGATAATATCTCTGCGCTAATTCGCGCCTTCGCACTTCAGTCGCGTCGTACTCGGCAACTGTTACCGAAATGGGATATTGGTGTGGTTCTATGTGCTCTGATTCATCCACCTTTTGAACCATTAGAATCCGCGTCTATTAAAGCTGTGTCTTATAAGACGGCCTTTTTGGCGGCGTTTGCTTTGGCGTCCAGAGTGTCTGAACTTCATGCTCTTGAGAGATCTTCTATGACCTGGAAAGCGGATTGGTCTTCCATTTCTTTTAGGCCCATTCCTGAATTTATCGCCAAAAATGAGTCTGTTCGTTCAGGTCCGTGTGCTCAACGCTCGTATTCCGTTCCTGCGTTATCAGACTTTGTACATGGTCTCGAGGACGATCTTCTGCTATGTCCTGTTCGAGCCATCCGCCACTATCTTACTCGTACCGACCCCGTTCGCGGCTCTCGGCGCCTGTTATTTCTGTCTCTACGCCCAGCTGCAAGGCGTGACATTACAAAAAATACCATTGCCGCTTGGCTGAAGAAAACCATTAAGTGGTCTTATCAACTGGCCATTGACTCCCCTCCACTGTTGTCTACTGCTTCTTCACATGAAATCCGAGCCATAGCTACGTCATGGCCTTTATGGAAGAACTTGTCCGTCCAGGACATTGTCCAGTCTTGTGCCTGGACGGCGAACTCCACGTTCACCAATTTCTATCTGAGAGATATGTCAGTCCAATCAGATAGTGTGACCACGCTTGGGCCTTTGGTAGCCGCCCAACACGTGGTCCAGTAAAAATTTCAAAAGGGGGGGGGGGGCGGCATTTTGGATCACCACAGCAAATCAGACAACTTGCTGTATCATCTCATCTCATCTCCCATTCGAAACAAATACTAGAAGGAAGAAATAAGTCAGATGGCCAGCCAGGGATGTCCATTTCATCATTATGAAGGCCTGACACTATGGTGAGTTTTTCAACTTTACCTTAACTATGGTTTGTTTGTGTCTTTCAGAAACTGACTTCCTTCTAGATGTCTCAGCTGGGTCACCTGTGCCTCAACTCACAAGAATACCCGCTCCAGACCTAGTGTCAACAGTAGTGATGAAAGTACAGAGAGTTGAACAGAGCGCGGCTCGCCCAGAGAGCAAGCACGGCAATTCCAACGCATCTAAGTTCATCACTCCAAGAATGGGAGTTGTCCTCAAGAAGCTTGCGATCTGAGAGTGGTGTGGACTTGATACCTTCCAAGATTCGGGATTGCGTCCGTCCCCCCTTATCTTACGGTTGGATCAAGGATTTCCCTGTATGCAAAGGATTGCGGCCGGTTCCCCCCTAGTCATACAGTGCCTGCCAAGGGGACCTATCTTGTTGCCGAGGGCGCCTGGGGTATCCTTCATCTTGGAAGTATTGTGTACCACACCACGAGCACTGCTACATGGATGGAGACAATCAGAAGATAAGTAGAACTGTATCAATTCCTTCAATTACCCTATGCGTCTTTGACCAGGGTTAACTTGTTGAGTAATAATGTCTCAGATTTATACCCATGTCGGTGTCGTTCCAGCGATTACTAGTCTGCTATGGGAGTTACCACAAGGCCGAGGTTCCCGCCTCCATATGTTGGTACTGTGGCATTGAATTGAAACAGGTTTACGATTTGGGAATCAAATATCAAACATTTAAAAACAATGTTTCTATTTGTTACCAAATCAAACCTGTTTCAATTTAATTGTCCCTCCCTCCGTCCCCTCATGCCGGCCTTAAACACTACAAGTCTCGGTAATTAAAATGAGAATAGAGGGCGAATATGGCTGCTGCAGACCATTTATAGTAATCCTGCTGGAATGGGATGGGAGAGTTCTCCTAGGGGCGGACAACTCTCCGCCTAGGGGAGCTAACTTTTAGTTTTAACTTCCGTTTTCTACGTTGTATCATCTTCCTGACGGAGATTAATAGGCATTGAATTGAAACAGGTTTGATTTGGTAACAAATAGAAACATTGTTTTTAAATGTTTGATGTTTTGACGACTTGTGTAGATCCCCATATAAGCGGGTTTTGATGACTTGTGTAGATCCCCATATATGCATGTTTTGACGAGTGTTCACCTAATCCATGCCATGAAGACGGATTTTGATGTGTCACTGAGTTCCCATGTGATGGATTAATTTTGCATTTTTTTGCTTTACTTTGAGTAAAACCTAATTAAAACTATGCATTTTCAGAAAGCCAAAATTTTAATAAATCTGAATATATGGACTGTTGGTATGTTTTGTAATAAGGGTAAAATGAAATCGGGAGAGGAACAGAAAAAGTTGATGGAAAATGTGCGATTTAACCCCAAATGTGTTTGATGGGCTCCAAGAAAAACATTCCAAAAATAGTAAAATCTGCTTCCAAATTCCTGAGTATTTCACGTAAAGCGAGTATGAACAACCAGAGTATCTGGCATTGATGACTAAGTCGTCAAATCCACTCATCTGAGTTTATTATAAACATTTTCCCGGGACCTGTTGATCTCTGTTTTAAAATGTTTATCCGCCATTCTTCCTCGGCCTGCCCACACTGCCTCTCATCGACAAATGACCATGGCGACCACGTGCAAACAAACCGTGTTGCTCCAATCACGCTGGGCCTCTAAAAGTTTGCTCAGACTTGACCAATCTGTGATGCCATTTTACTTCACCTTATGAATATTTATTACCAGCCAAACCTATTCACCATAAATCCTACCTTATTGCGTTTGTTTACCGACCTCCTGACTCACCCTCTTGGATTGATCAGTTTGATAGTATGCTTGATAAAGCAATTTCTGAGCAAAAAGAGCTGCTATTACTCGGTGATTTCAACATAAACTTACTTAAAGATAACAACACGAAATGGAACAGCTGTATCGGAAACTACAGTCTTGAGCAACTGATAGATGAGCCAACACGTGTAACAAAGCATACTTCAACTTTGATAGACCACATCTACACAACAAATCCAAACTACATCCATGAAACCAAAGTTCCCAAAATTGCTCTAAGTGACCATTACCCGATCTGTTTAGTCCGTAACATAGGAAGAACCCACACTACTATACCCAAACAGCAACATAAAACCATTCGATATCGATGTATGAAAAAGTTTGACGAGCAAGATTTCCTAAATGATCTTAAGAAGCAACCATGGAATTTACTCGAAAATCAAACTGATGCAAGTGAAGCTACTGCCCAGTGGACTCGCCTGTTACATCAGGTAATTGACAAACATGCACCAATTAGAGAGCACCGTGTCAAATTCAGTTCTACACCTGTATGGATGACTGAAGAAATAAAGGAGGCTATTAGAAACCGGGATTACTATCATTCACAGAAGGACAGGAAAAATGAATGCCTATGGCGAAATAAATTAAACTATCTTATAAAAACAAGTAAACAGAAATATATTGAAAGCAAAATACAAAATGATGAATCAAAAAATATATGGACAATATTCAAAGAAATAAATACCAAATCAAAAATTTCCACTTCAGGTCCAAATCACTTAACTATAAATGGCAAAACAACTGATGATCCTTTGGAAATAGCTTCTCACCTGAACGAGTACTTCACAAATATATCACAATCTATGCAACAACCAAATTTATCTGAACCAAACTTGGAAAAACTAAAATCATACGTAAATAATAAAGTTTCCCCTGATACCAACTTCAGTATACCATTCATGACTACAACATCTGTCTACAATCATCTAAACAGTATAGATCCCTCTAAGAGTACAGGTACAGATGATCTCTCCCCAAAATTCCTCAAACTTGCTGCTCCAATAATTACAGAATCACTCACTAAATTAATAAACCTCAGCATAGCAACAAACACATTTCCCTCTACCTGGAAGATGGCTAAAGTGACCCCAATACATAAGTCTGGAAGCAAAACAATGCCAGGGAACTACAGGCCTATCTCTGTTTTACCAGCCATATCCAAAATTTTAGAAAGGCATGTTCATGACTGCCTTTATAATTATCTCACAAAAAACAATTTACTTAACAAAGCACAGTCAGGTTTTAGAAAAGGACACTCAACCCAAACAACACTAACAAACCTTACTGAACAATGGCTAAAAGCCATTGACAACCAGGAGGTGGTGGGTGCTATCTATGTTGACTTCAGAAAGGCATTTGACTTAGTAGATCATGACATTCTACTAAACAAGCTAAAATGCTATCGACTAAACCAGACTGCACATGATTGGATAACATCATATCTGTCCATTAGGCAACAGACTGTCACTGTACAAAGTCAAAGCTCGGCCTCCAATCAAATACTGGCAGGTGTACCACAGGGATCAATACTAGGCCCTTTACTGTTTATTATATATGTCAATGATCTTCTTCTTGAAAATGATGCTTCACCCATGACCACCTCTGCCATAGAATTATTTGCCGATGATGCTACAGTTACAAACTCTGGACAATCTGTTGAAGTTGTAGAAACTGTCCTCAATCATGACATAAATTGGCTAAATCAATGGTGCATAGAAAACAGACTCGTAGTGAATTTTGATAAAACACTGGCTATGCTTATTGCTTGTCCCCAAAAACTCTGTCGCATCAAGAAGAATAATCTGGAAATATTGCTGGATGGCAATCCAATTCAGAATGTAGAAACTGTAAAACTACTTGGAGTTCACATAGATAACACATTGACATGGAGAACACATATCGAGGAATTAGCGAAGAAACTCTCCTCACTTTATAATATTGGACTGTTATACAGGAATAGACACCTATTGTCAACAAAGGCCAAATGTTTATTCTACACTGCATATATTCAGCCTCATATTGACTATTGTCTTACAATCTGGGGAAATGCCTCCAATTGCTATCTTGAAAGAATTCACAGACTCCAAAAAAGAACTGCCCGAATCATCTTAAATGCTGACCCTGTCACACCATCAAAGCCACTGTTTAAACAATTGAACTGGATGACTATATATGAAAGATTATTTGTTCAAAAAGCAATTCTCACTTACAAAAGCCTAAATTCTGAAATTAACACTACACCAAATCTATTCCAGAGAACAGCTGATGCTACAAGACAAACTACAAGGTCAACGTGTGCTGGTCACTTGTACATTCCAAAAGGCAGGACAGAGTACTTCAAAAGAAGTTTGAGTTACTCGGGTGCCACACTATGGAATAGCCTGCCCCAAAACGTGCGCAGTGCTGAGTCTGTGAATTCATTCAAGAAACTTGTAAATAATTTTGTAAATAATAACAGAGATTGATCATTTGTATGTTACATATATATTATCATCAATTGTGCTTTATAGATAGGATTTATTTGAACATCTTTCTTTTGTTATGAGGGCCTCAAGGGAGAACAGTCTCTGACTGATTGTGTAACCCTCGTTAAATAAAGCATTTATTATTATTATTATTAACATAAACAGGATATTTTACGTCACAGAAAAAATATGAAAATTGAAATGAGTCTATGGGTTAAAGACCCACGCCATTACAAATCTATTATGGGTCAGAGCGAGAAAATTCCCCACAAGTCTATCCGGAATTTTATCATACTTAGACAACCCAAATATTATAGGTTTGATATTGGTGATCTCATATTTGCCCAGCTATAGGTCTGACGCCCATGACTGTATTGCTGACAAACGTTAACAATTTTTTTTTTTATTCAGGTGAAGTTCATTAGATTATTGTCTTTATGTCCTTGAATAATCTGTATTGTAGATGTAATAGTTTATTTTCTGTCCATTTCTTGTTTCAGGTTTCCACTGGGTATCAAGGCCAATGTTGACAAGTGAGTAAATAATCTTGCAATCATTGAGGAGGTAGGATATCATTACCTTTCGGTTGATATGTGGGTACCTTAAGCTTGCTTCAAGATCTCACTCGGGATTATTTTTCTTATCAGGGACTGAGTGTTACACTTTTAAACCGAATCAGTATTTTCAATATTGGAGTTTCATTCTGTGGTAAATAGTCCTTTTTCTCGGCAAAATATATTGATACAACATTTGGACTAGGTTTCAGAGAAATATACTGACATTAAGTGAGACTGGCAATTTCATGACGTGTGTTACTGAATTAAATATTACTCACTGTACTTCAGAAACTTGTTCATAGTACTGCATATATTGTTAGTTTTTTGGGGAGATTCTTTTTTCTGTGGATTATCTGCTTTGGAGATTTGAAGAGTTTCATATGCTTTCTCTGAGTATAATGTCCATTGTTGAACAACTTGAGTTATAAACAGATTGAAAGTTGTACCTTTTATTTTATGACAGGTATGTTCAACAGGTGAAGGAAATTTTCACAGAAGGGGGTCGATTGTTGGCCAAGATAACACGGACCGCACCAGGCCAGCCACCCCAGGTTTCATTAGCTCAGCCTCAGGTCACTCCCACCTCCACCCCCAACCCCCAGACTAACTCGCAGAACCTCGCCACACAGGCCGCCAACCTACATGTAGCTGCTGCTTTTGCTTCTCAGGTATGATAAAAATGATACCAAATCTGTTCATCTCAATGCTGTCATATCGTTCTCCTGAAGAAAGGTTCTTGTTTAAGCAAGGATTCGGCTCTAGTGAGGTATGGTTGAAATACCAAAAATAAAATATTAGATAAAAAATAAAATTTTCGATTGGCATAAATTACGACATTTTGTTTAATACTCATAATACTTGAAAGGCATCATTTCTTATGATTCTTGAATAACAGAGCAGTGAAGTGTATTTGTGCAATTTAGTATAAAACTTATTCTGGTTAGGATTCATCTTCATATGTTTAGAGAGAGAAATGTAATCAGTGATTAAACTCAAATACTTTACTTCTATCAATAGTGCTATGTTTAGAGAGAGAAATGTAATCAGTGATTAAACTCAAATACTTTACTTCTATCAATAATGCTATTCAAGAATCATTAGACAATGTCTTGTATTTTTTCTGAATATCCAATGAAATGTTGTACTTTATGCCATTCAAAAACCTGGACTGGGCTGAATCCTTGCCCAAATGTACAATGTCTTTTAGGGTACACACAGGATGACCTGCTTGATCTATTATTTAGGCCCTATGCTGATGCTTATACAGCTGAAATGTCATGGGCCTTTTTTGTTCTATTTGGCTATTGTATACATAATTGTGAGATGATCTTTTACAGCCCTGTGGGGCTCCTGAGGATTGACCTGTGATGTCATTGTGCACACTCCAGGTCATGGTAAGAATAGGCCTCAGCCCATCAGAGAGCTTGTCATAAGAGGTGACTAACTGAGGCACCCATGGGGTTTCCGGGTGTGAAAAGGAATAGGACTCCACCCGTGGGGTCCCGGGTGTTAAAAGGAATAGGACCCTACCCGTGTGGTTTCCGGGTGTGAAAAGGAATAGGAACCAACGTTGTGATATGACTGAAATAGTGTTGAAAGCGATGTGAAATCTTATTCACTCACTCACTGATCTTTATATAAAGTGAAGACCCAGGATGGAGTTATCAGATCTGAGACCTGCCAGCACCATATCCAGAGCCATTTTACTAGTGGTAAACCGGTATGGGCGCCGAAACTCACGCGCCCAAATGAAAGAAATCTTTTTTTCTCAAAACAAAACATGCCACAAATTCATTCTTCACTGTGTAGAAATGTTACAAAGTACTTCTGTTAATATCTTTTCAACTTAGAAATAACCGCTATCATAACTTCTGAGTTCGATACACATCGAACACTCGATGCTGGCCACGCTTTATGCGTGGCCAGCAACACTCCAGGTCATCAGACATTGAAGTTTCTGAAGTCTCAGACATTGACTTGAGAACGATACTAGTACCTGTATCGAAACGTCGTCCTGAATAAACTAGAAGTTGTTATCCATAAGCAGTTTGTTTATTTATCTACTTCCCAACTTCTAAATGCCACTTAAGGAAACCATGCTCTAGTAGGCAATGATCGCTGTGCTACGGGGGTTTTCGCCTGGCTACCTACAGCAATCAAAAACTTGAGAACAACCGATGTGTGGGGAATGCGCTATATCGGTGGCAACAATGACGACGTGTTTGAGAGAACAGCATTATGGGAAAACAGGAAAATATACACCCTGGAAATGATGAAAGCACTGAAATGGTATTGTCGAGGATCCAACAAACCCTGATGTAAGTCAACAGCATCGGAGATTCTGAGGTTTTTGTGCAGCAGCAACAATAACATCAAATTTGCGTGCAACAACAACGTCGAATACGACCGGTGTCCCCCAAAAATCTCTGGATATTTCCCTGCCTGCACAGTTTTTTGCAATTCGTGAAGAGAAGTAATTCCTCACATTGAACACATTCAAACTATTCACATCCGCCTTACCTCTGGGAACTGTTGTAGAGAACAGGTCAGAGCACAGACAAACTATATTTAATGTTGTATTGTTATCTCATTGACTTATTTCAAATGAATTTATTTACACTCATCTAACAGGCAGAACATAGTAGTTCTGGTGGAGGTAAAAAGATTGCACCACTACAGCTGTCTGTCTCTCTGGGTCCATCTACTAGTCTCAATACCAATCTGATCAGTGCACAGACGGCCCCTACTATTGGCAGTAAGTTACCACCTCCACATCTCCACATCTCCACAGCTGTGTAAAGTCAGACAGCTCTCTGCTATCCTATCTATCCCTCACTTCACTGTATCAACCGTCACATCTGCATATAAATCTCAACCTCATTGGGATAAGTTATGTATCAATCTCTTTTATCAGCAATAGTTTCTTCTCACCACAAACTGTAGTTCTCTTATTTCTCTAGGGTGTTTGCCAAACTTGTATCATTTGCGTAAACTAAGATTATGAAACTGAGTGAGTGTTGCCGTATTTTATAGGTCCAGTTGGTGTGACAGGTCCACAGACAGCCAGTCAGATTGCATTTAACATTCAACCACATCAGCATCAACAACCAACAGGGCAGCCTCAAGTTGCAACTAAACACAGGCATATGAGCATGTATGTACTATGCTGTGCTTAACTTAATTTATTATTATTTTTTAATATTGGATTAAATATAGGTAAGAAGCTTAGTTAAAGTGAACGTAAAGGCTGTGACAACACACACGTTATGTGGAAGAACTATATTAAAAGTATCAGTTGGCAGCAACAAATATTTTTTGTGATTTTTTCTCTTCCGAAAAAATAATTCCAAACACCGGAATAATTGACTGGTGCAACAATCGACTGGGGTCGGCCATGTTCGTCTATTAAGTAGCCTTGCGCCAATGAAAACGCTTCCTTGTAGCACGTGATATTTTCCTGTGACGTAGTATCACTTTGTTGTAGCTTTGCTGTAACACGAATTGTAATGGCGGAGGTGGAGGACTCGGTTGTTTCAAGCGTGTTTTGACTGTGTTGCGTGTCTCCAGCAAGTGTTTACCGAGCTGAAACTTGTCAGGGCGCAGTGATGGCAAGCAAAATACATCCGTCTCGGGTTCTCCTCTGCTACCGCTACAGTCGGATAAGTTATCATTACACAGATTCCCGTTAGGGAAGCCGGATCTTCTTGAACAGTGGCTGCACAACATCGGCAGACTGTCCAACCGAGAAATCTGTGCTGTTTTCGGTCTATTTTAAAGCCGAATGTTTTCAACCTGACCTCTACGGAAGGCTGATGTTGACGCCCAGCAGGAGAGCCAGGAGGCGAAGGAAATTAAAGAAGATGCAATCCCAACAGAATTGTCGCATCGTAGATCAAAGACACCGAGATCAACAACATCGATTCAGAAACGTCAGAGTGTGGAAGTTCTGAACTTTTAAGTGAGGTAAAAATAATTTTATTACCGTTTGGCGGGACAGAGACACTGCGAGATAGGCATATTATACGAAGTGTTGAAATCTGGGTCTTCGATAACATGTTTACATGCTTACTGCGCTTTCTAACTCCACGAAGTAGAGAGCTCCCAAGGTGATACAACATCACTGCTCTGAGGTGAGATAGCCAACATGGCTGCTGCCGGGGAACAATAATACAACAGAGATAATTTCGTTCCTACTCGGTGCAAAAAAATCCCCAAAAATATTTGTTGCTGCTGTTTGATACTTTCATTGTAGTTCTTTCCCACAGAGTGCATGTTGCCTCAGCCTTTACGTTCACTTTAAATGTAATTTTGGGTCATCTTCTGTATGTCATGTACAGTGAAGATAAATCCTTCCTTCAGCTCTATTAGCAATTCAAAATGTACCCTGATAGTAAGATCCATCCTTCAGCTGTGATCGGCAATTAAAAGTGTAGATACATCCTACAGCTGTGATGAGCAATTAAAAATATAGATACATCCTACAGCTGTGATGGGCAATTCAAAATGTAGATACATACATCAGCTCAGGGTTCATACGGGTCCTGGATTTCCTTGATTTCCTTGAATTCTGAGAAAATAAATTCCAGGACCTGGAAATCCTTGAATTCTGACAATATTTGTAAAAATCCTGGAAAAGTCCTTGAATTTTCTTGTCTGCCCTCCCCACAAAATGTCGATCACAATTAATTACTGGAATTTCTTTCTAACAAACTGAATTTATTCTTCGATCTAGTCAGATCTGTATGAAAAGTGATAGTTGAAATACATATTCATTTCATTCTGAAGTACATAGTTGAATTTGATGGATGAAACATGGTAAAAGGCGTTAAAAAATGTCCAGCAAAATTCAGTTAAAGGTCCTGGAAAAACGTTGTATAGACCTGGAAAAGTCCTGGAATTTTGTCTTTCACAAAGGGTAGGAACTCTGTCAGCTGTGATGGCAATTAAAAATGTAGACACATTCATCAGCTCTGATGGGAAATTCAAAATGTAGATACATTCTTCAGCTCTGATGGGATATTCAAAATGGATATACATCCTTCAGTTCTTATGGGCAATTCAAAATGTAGATCCATCCTTCATCTCTGATGGGCAATTCAAAATGTAGACACATTCTTCAGCTCTGATGGGCAATTCAAAATATAGATCCATAGTTCAGCTTTGATGGGCAATTCAAAATGTAGATACATCCTACAACGGTGATGGGCAATTAAAAATAATGTAGACACATTCTTCAGCTCATATGGGCAATTCAAAATGTAGATACATCCTTCAGCTCTAATGGGCAATTAAAAATGTAGACACGTTCTTCAGCTCTGATGGGAAATTCAAAATGTAGATACATTCTTCAGCTCTGATGGGAAATTCAAAATGTAGATACATCCTACAGCTGTGATGGGCAATTAAAAATAATGTAGACACGTTCTTCAGCTCTGAGGGGAAATTCAAAAATGTAGATACATCCTTCAGCTCTGATGGGCAATTCAAAATATAGATCCATAGTTCAGCTTTGATGGGCAACTCAAAATATAGATACATCCTACAGCTGTGATGGGCAATTAAAAATGTAGACACATTCATCAGCTCTGATGGGCAATTCAAAATATAGATCCATAGTTCAGCTTTGATGGGCAATTCAAAATGTAGATACATCCTACAGCTGTGATGGGCAATTAAAAATAATGTAGACACATTCTTCAGCTCATATGGGCAATTCAAAATGTAGATACATCCTTCAGCTCTAATGGGCAATTAAAAATGTAGACACGTTCTTCAGCTCTGATGGGAAATTCAAAATGTAGATACATTCTTCAGCTCTGATGGGAAATTCAAAATGTAGATACATCCTACAGCTGTGATGGGCAATTAAAAATAATGTAGACACGTTCTTCAGCTCTGAGGGGAAATTCAAAAATGTAGATACATCCTTCAGCTCTGATGGGAATTCAAAATGTAGATACATTCTTCAGCTCTGATGGGAAATTCAAAATGTAGATACATCCTACAGCTGTGATGGGCAATTAAAAATAATGTAGACACGTTCTTCAGCTCTGAGGGGAAATTCAAAAATGTAGATACATCCTTCAGCTCTGATGGGCAATTCAAAATATAGATCCATAGTTCAGCTTTGATGGGCAACTCAAAATATAGATACATCCTACAGCTGTGATGGGCAATTAAAAATGTAGACACATTCATCAGCTCTGATGGGAAATTCAAAATGTAGATACATTCTTCAGCTCTGATGGGATATTCAAAATGGATATACATCCTTCAGCTCTTACGGACAATTCAAAATGTAGATCCATCCTTCAGCTCTGATGGGCAATTCAAAATGTAGACACATTCTTCAGCTCTGATGGGCAATTCAAAATATAGATCCACAGTTCAGCTTTGATGGGCAATTCAAAATGTAGATACATCCTACAGCTGTGATGGGCAATTAAAAATAATGTAGACACATTCTTCAGCTCCTATGGGCAATTCAAAATGTAGATACATCCTTCAGCTCTAATGGGCAATTAAAAATGTAGACACGTTCTTCAGCTCTGATGGGAAATTCAAAATGTAGATACATTCTTCAGCTCTGATGGGAAATTCAAAATGTATATACATCTTTCAGCTCTGATGGGCAATTCAAAATGTAGATCCATCCTTCAGCTCTGATGGGCAATTCAAAATGTAGACACATTCTTCAGCTCTGATGGGCAATTCAAAATATAGATCCATAGATCAGCTTTGATGGGCGATTTAAAATGTAGATACATCCTACAGCTGTGATGGGCAATTAAGAATAATGTAGACACATTCTTCAGCTCTGATGGGAAATTCAAAATGTAGATACATCCTTCAGCTCTAATGGGCAATTAAAAATGTAGACACGTTCTTCAGCTCTGATGGGAAATTCAAAATGTAGATACATCCTTCAGCTCTGATGGGCAATTCGAAATATAGATCCATAGTTCAGCTTTGATGGGTAACTCAAAATATAGATACATCCTACAGCTATGATGGGCAATCAAAAATGTAGACACATTCTTCAGCTCTGATGGGAAATTCAAAATGTAGATACATCCTTTAGCTCTGATGGGCAATTCAAAATGTAGATCCATCCTTCAGCACTGATGGGCAATTCAATATGTAGATACATCCTTCAGCTCTGATGAGCAATTCAAAATGTAGACACATTCTTCAGCTCTGATGGGCAATTAAAAATGTAGATACATACATCAGCTGTGATGGCAATTAAAAATGTAGACACATTCATCAGCTCTGATGAGAATTTCAAAATGTAGATACATTTCTCAGCTCTGATGGGATATTCAAAATGGATATACATCCTTCAGCTCTTATGGGCAATTCAAAATGTTGATCCATCCTTCAGCGCTGATGGGCAATTCAAAATGTAGATACATCCTTCAGCTGTGATGGACAATTAAAAATGTAGACACTTTCTTCAGCTCTGATGAGAAATTCAAAATGTAGATACATTCTTCAACTCTGATGGGAAATTCAAAATGTATATACATCCTTCAGCTCTGATGGGCAATTCAAAATTTAGGTCCATCCTTCAGCTCTGATGGGCAATGCAAAATGTAGACACATTCTTCAACTCTGATGGGCTATTCAAAATATAGAGCCATAGTTCAGCTTTGATGGGCAATTCAAAATGTAGATACATCCTACAGCTGTGATGGGCAATTAAAAATAATGTAGACACATTCTTCAGCTCTGATGGGAAATTCAAAATGTAGATACATCCTTCAGCTCTAATGGGCAATTAAAAATGTAGACACATTCTTCAGCTCTGATGGGAAATTCAAAATGTAGATACATCCTTCAGCTCTGATCGACAATTCAAAATATAGATCCATCCTTCAGCTCTGATGGGCAGTTAAAAATGTAGATATATCCTTCAGCTGTGATGGTCAATTAAAAATGTAGATACACTCTTCAGCTCCAATGGGAAATTCAAAATGTAGATACATCCTTCAGCTCTGATGGGCAATTCAAAATATAGATCCATCCTTCAGCTCTGATGGGCAGTTCAAAATGTAGATATATCCTTCAGCTGTGATGGTCAATTAAAAATGTACTCTTCAGCTCCGATGGGAAATTCAAAATGTAGATACATTGTTAAGCTCAGATGGGAAACTCAAATTGTAGATACACTCTTCAGCTCTGATGGCCAATTCAAAATGTAGATACAACCTTCAACTCAGATGGGTAATTCAAAATGTAGACACATTCTTCAGCTCAGATGGGAAATTCAAAGTATAGATCCATCCTTCAGCTCTGATGGGCAGTTCAAAATGTAGATACAGGCTTTAACTCTGATGGGCAATTCAAAATATTGATACATCCTTTAATAAGCTCTGATGGAAAATTAAATTTTATTCCTGGTGTATTTAGATCCATCCTTCAACTTTTGATTGAGACTTCGCCTATAGCTGTTGAATTTTCCCACCCTCAGCTGATTGACTGGGGGCAAGCTTTGTATGATCTAACATTGCCCAATCTCATTTTTGTGAACCTTTTCTATCAGCTGAAACATTGTGAAAAACAATGTTGTTCCTAAATACGTAAAATAGTTACTTTCATATTTATGAAGATTTTTCATATTTCTCTGTGTTAACCTTATGTTTTGTGTTTCAGGCCCATGACCAGTCCTAATCCCACATCTACAGGTAACTCAGCCTCAGGTTTGTATACACTATCATCTAAGCTTCCTTCAGGGAGACTAGCTCTCATGCATTCTGTGACCTATCTTCGTAAACCAGAACCAGTATTTGTTTATAAGGCTACATTAAGACTAAGTTCAGTTAGAGGAGAGTGATGTATAAAGTGACTGTCTGCCTTAAGAATAGTAACAAACAAGGTGTCTATAGTGCATAACATGGCTTCAAATGAAAAATCATTTCTGCATAACTGATAAAGATACCCCCCCCCCCCCCAATGTATCCAGAGAATGCATTTTCTAATGTGTTCTGCTTGTAGCCCAGCTACCCAGTTACACTCAGGCTATAGCCTCTCAGCCTATAGTACAGAAACGCCCCTCCTTGATCCCTACACCACCGCCATTGATCAAGACCCAGTCATCATCTGGGGGCTCCAGGAGGAGTTCCATGACAGATGCCTTCACTGCACACATTGCAGCTACACAAGGTGAGTGTTGTATTCTCAAGAATAGTACTGACTGCATGTACATGATGTAGCAATGTTAATGAAGTACTTAATAATCTGTGTATTATAATGGCATGTCATTGCATCGCGTATAATTGATGAATGTATTATTTTAAGAATACCTTTATGCATGGTCTGCCATATCTCTGTGGACAATGAGTATGGTAATTCCCCTAATAATTCGATCACCGGAAGTGCAGCAAAAATGGCTTATATCTGGAAATATTCTTGATGGCACCAGCTACAAAGTGTCACATTTTGTCATTATATGACTTTTCTTGAATTTGAATGAAGAATGGGAATGTTACTTTTTCTCTGCATTTGAATAACAGAGCTACAAGGTGAACTTCCTGTGATTGAATTATTAGGGGAATTACCGTACACTGTGTGTAAGATATATGATCCTGTTGAGAGCTGAAATTGAAGTATTATTATTTTGATTTCAGCTTTGATGACATTGCTATGGCATATGAGAAAACATAACTTAGATTTTACGGAGATCAAATTCTGTATTCATGTATTTGTTTTTCGAAATAAAGTGCATCATTCGAAAGATGGCATACTTTATCTTGCCACAAAAATATTCCAGTCGTCTTAAATTCTTTTATTGAAACATTTACAAAATTCTGTACAAATAAAAGATGAATATCAGCAAAATATAAAAAATTCCCCACTCATGAATTATATTATAGACAGTATCACCATTCTTTCATCTGATTTTCAAATATCAATATAATATGTTATTACCCCTCAGCCCATAGGGCTGTAGGGTCTTGTCGTTGCCATGTACGTACGTCCGTCCGTCCGTCCGTCCGTCCATCCGTCAACATTTTCTTGTCCGCTGAATATCTGCAGATCTATGAAGGCGGGCCTGACCAAACTTTGGTGAGAGCTTCCTGAATGTTGACTGAAGAAATGATTAGATTTTCGGATGGCTATGATGATTTCGTGATTTTTAATTATTTTTTTTTATTATTTATTGATGGCTCAGCTTTTGCAATGTTATCTATGCCCATCAACATGTTCTTGTCCGCTGAATATCTGCAGATCTATCAAGTCAGGCCTGACCAAACTTTGGTGAGAGCTTCCTGAATGTTGACTGAAGAAGTGATTAGATTTTCAGATGGCTATGATGATTTCATGAATTTTAATTATTTCTTTTATTTTGTTTATTGATGGCTTGGCTTTTTGCACTGTTATCTATGCCCATTGGGAACCCTTGGTTGCATGTTTCATTTTGACTTTTGAAGGTTCCCTGATACAAGAAAGCCTGGGCCATTCAAGATTACCATTGGATGGAACTCCCCAATTCCCATATATTCTGAGAGCTTACATGATGCTACACTTGTTCAACCTATGCACTACCCTTGGGGGATTTCTCCACCCCTGGGGCACTAAATGTTAAAGTTTTGGACTTTTTCCTATTCACAGCTTCTCAGCCTGCAGTGTACATTGCTTTTTCACACACATGCTGAATCACCTAATTTTTTTTTCCTTTTATAGTAATAACTAACTGGTTGGTGACATTATTTTATTTCCCAAGTACAAGAGAAAATAACCAGCGAGGGGGTCCCCGCAGTATCGAACCCCTGTTAGGTTTGAATTTCATGTCGCCTTAAATGAAGGACAACATTTTTCTTCAATTTTGCTGCATCGATTTATCAGAAAGCTTTTGCACAAACCATATTTTATTTCAGAAGTATAATATGAAATAACTGGCAGGGGAATCCCTGCAGTATGGAACCCCTGTTAGTGTGAATTTCGCGTCGCCTTAAATGAAGGACAACATTTTTCTTCAATTTTGCTATTAAATCATTCTACTCCACATCATATGATTTATCTTAAAGCTTTTGCACAAAACATATTTATTTCAGAAGTGTAGTTTGAATTTCGCGTCACCTTAAATGAAGGACAACATTTTCCTTCAATTTTGCTGTTAAATCATTCTATTTTACATCATATGATTTATCCTAAAACTTTTGCATGAACCATATTTGTGTCCACACATTTAACTGGTACAACATAATGCTTCAATTTTTGTCACCAAACATGTTACTGTACCTTGGAAATTATTTAAAACGAGTGATTAGGAGAGTGTCAATCAGTGTGTTTCTATGCCATTAAACTTATCACATTTGTGCAATGCATAAATTGCCACTGAATCAGCTACACTTTCTTACATGCTGTAATCCCAGCACACCACTCACGTGAAAACGAAGTCTATTATATCTATCACTTTCATTTTTTGTTTCATTTGAGTTTTGGGTGCCCATACGTTTTTTGGAATGCAGCCCTGATCCTACTTGACTAAAAAAAAAACAGGCTGAGGGGTCCACGCACCTTTTAGGTGCTTGCCTGCAATTCATGTTTTAACTGATAATGAAGTTGTTGGAAGTGATATTAATTCCTATGTTATAACATGCATGGAATGTGTATGATTAATTAATAACCTGTACTAACTGATTAACATTAAGTGCATGTTACATGTAACTATCCAGGTACAAGTACAACAACCATCTCCACGGTAACCACATCCTCACAACCAGGTAAGTTAGTCATGGATGTGTTCTGTAACCAGGTAAATTAGTCATGGCGGTGTTCTGTCTTCGGATCTCCATTACTGTTAATTTTCCAACTTTCTTGTGGGAATCATGGGATGGGAGGTGACTTCACTAATTTTGGTCACTTTGCTCCCCTCGAGAAAGGATGCAACTCCTGCATTTTTATTTCCATCTAATACTATCTTATTCAAACCACTGTTTATCTGCACCACAAGATGTGTCTTCTGATTGTGTTTCATTTATATACCCCTATTGGCCTGTCCTATATATATCAGCCCTTTACACAGGTCAGGTTAAAACCACTTTGACCTCATTTTGGAAAGGGACATGCAGTTCCAAAAAATCACTTTTGATTGTCATAAAACAGGACATGACAATGTTAGAGAGAACTCTCGCCTTGGAAAGTTCCTCATCATGACCTTGGGGATGCAGTGTTCACCACAAAGTGAAGGTGTGCAGAAATGCCATCAAATTCATCTATCTCGGCCAGACAGATTCCAATCCTTCCAAATTTGGTACTATATGTGTGCTCCTCACCACAAGAGTTTGCTTCAGATTGTGTTTCGTCAAAGTCTACGATGACGTCATTTCCTGACAACTCGTTACAAATTTGCTATGTGGATATCTTTCAACAATAAGATGTCTGACATTTGGGAATGTGTTAAAGTTTCATATACATACTTAGTGTGGGTCATCATACCAGCAGTCTTCTATCAACCTGACATTTTTGATTGAGTCTGACCTGCCATTGATGTGTGGTCTGCTGTCTAACTCACTCAAATTTCTGGCTGGTAGAATTTCAGTTCTTTCGCTTTACTATGGGAAATAGTTTCCGATATACGGTAAGTTCCCTAAGTATTCGCGACCCTAAGTAAATTCGAAAACGGGCATTTTTCGCCAAGTCACGTGACACTGTTCTCTTAAGTAATCGAAAACGGCCCATTCGCGAAAAACCGCGATCCTAACTATTCGAAAATCCCCCAGTTACTGTGGTCGCGAGATTGATGTGGGCTTATGTAGTTGTCCGATAGAAAAACTTCCAGATTAGCGAGTTTTCTTAGAATTAGTATTATATATGGGGACTCTAATTTACGAAAATGTCCGTTTTTCTGAACTGACCTGCACAAACTATTCGGAAGTGGTCAGATTTTAACGACTGCGATATTCAGTTCCGGTCACGAATACTTAGGGATCTTACCGTATCAAATATTCATATTTCCAACTTAAAAGTTGCCAAAATATTATTAGGCATCCCCAGGGATGGCTAATGCGTTTGTCGGTTTCTTCTTTCTTCTTTCCACTTATTCTTTTTCCCACTTTCCTTTTCCATCGGATAACTTTTGAATGCCTTTGTCAATCAACTTCAAATTTGTGGTGCATATTGGTCCTGTCTAGGAGAAGACACCTATTGTTTTTCAGCGCTGTCCGAAACTGGGAACTGGGTTCCCCTTATATCCCCTCATATGCAAATTTCCCTTTTGTTCAATCTTTTCAGTCGGATAACTTCCGAATGCCTTCATCAATCAACTTCAAATTTGCTGTGCATATTGCTCCTGTCTTGGGGAAGACACCTACATGTATTGTTTTTAATCTGTGTCCGTGACTGGATACTTGTGTTTTTTCTACAATTTCTGTTATATGCAGATTTTCCATCTGGACCTATGGTAAAGTGACTGTCTGTGTTTGGGTACAAATTTCCATATTCTCATTTGCATAGATAGCACATCAGTGATTGATTCACAGTTATGACTGTCAAAATAGTCTGAAGCCATTTGCATCTACAAGTACATTCAGTTCCTGGTTTACAGTCATGCCATTCAATTGTGTACAGCGTGGTGATTTTAGGCCCTGGAACATGTACATGTATATAAATTTATCTCACAAATGGATTAAACAGAGACAGTGGCCTTGCAGATTTTAAAGCCACTGACTTAGATACATTAATTCAAGTGCCAAACCTAGGTAGGAGGTCCAGGTAACAAGAACATGCGATTGCTTTTTTTTGGTGCTGATCCACCTATAGGTGGCGACATCTGTGGGCAAAGTTAAAATTTAAATTCCGGACAATAATTTCTGAAAAACTAAACAGATTTCTCAATCTGTGTAGCTTTTTCTGTGGAAGGCTCAAAATAGGGACTAAATGATGTCTGTGGATGTCCGTGTTCCTGTCCCTGTTCTTGTAAAAAAAAGTTGTTTTGGACTTGGAAAATTGTTCCACAGCTTCTCGGCCCCAAGCTATGTCTCCTGAACTATGCCCTGCTCGACACCCCCTCCCCCCCGTTCTCATATATTCCGGGAGATTATATGATGCTACACTTATTCAACCTATGCGCTACCTCCACGCATCATTTCATCCTCATGTGATACTAACCTACCCTCTATCTCCAAAACTAGCCCTCGTCCAACCCTCATATATTGCGGTTTGAGCTTATGTATCCAATATAACTTGGCAGAAAGTTGAAATTTGTGTGTAGTCGGCAATGTTGGTATAATTCTGACACCGCTCAATGGATTTCAACCCCAAAAGAGCTCAATCTATCAGGCACAGACCCATGTTTGCTTGGAATTGTTTTTCATGCCAATCCACCTCTAGGTGGCGCCACCTGGGGGCCAAGTTGCATTTCCAGACAATAACTTTTGAAAACTTTAAGGATTATTTCCAAATTTGTGTGGGTACCTTGCCACAAGAATCTGACATGAGATTGTTTTTCGTGTCGATTCGTGTATAGGTGGCGCCACCTGAAGGCTAAGTTAAAAGTGTTTCCAGACAATAACTTCTGAAAACCTGGACCAATTCTTTCCAAATTTGGTATGTGGGTACCTCGCCTCAATATCTCGCGTGACATTGTTTTTCATGCCGATCCACATATAGGTGGCGCCACCTTGTGACCAATTTAACATAACGTTTTCGAACAATAACTTCTAAAAACTTGAATGGATTCTTTCCAAGTTTGGTATATGGCTACCTTGCCTGAAGGTCTCGCTTGGGATTGTTTTTCAATGTTGATCTGCCTATAGGTGGCGCCACCTGTGGGCCAAGTTAACATTTTGGTAAAACTGAACAGATTCAGTTTTCTGTTTCCAATGTCAAAGCATCTTGCCTCAAGATCTTGGTTGGGATTGTTTTTTATGCCTATCTGCCTATATGTGGCGCCATCTGTGGGCCGAGGTAAAGTTGCATTTCCGGACAGTAACTGTTGAAGACCTGAATGGATTCTCTCCAAATTTTGTATGTGGGTACCTTACCTCAAGTTATCATTTTTGTGCCAATTCGCCTATAGATGGCTCCACCTGGGGGCCATGTTAACATTGTTTTTCCTAAGTTTTACATTTTTACTCTCTTCACAAATAATGAATGTTTCCTTTACTTAACATGCAAAAGGGATGCCTCCTCGATCGTATTCGATTGACTGTATCTAGTTTAAGTTAAGCTTAATGGTTCTTTCTGTAAATCATAGATTAATTTGATGCATATTTACCATATTTATACTAATGGTAGTTAACAATAGTTCCCTGTAGTAAAGCGTAGGCAGAAATGAAATTCTACTATGGTGATCCCTCTCATAATTCAATCACAGGAAGTGAAATTTTGCACCATAAAATCTGGGGTTGATCAACTATATTAGAACAGAACATTAACAAAATGGTTCAAAATCATGCATAATCCATTATTCTTTATAACTCCAATAATTTTAGAGGGTGATCACATTTATTAGAACCACTGATTGATTTTGTCCTCAACAGTTAGGGTGATTGAATTTTGATAGAGGGATTAAATTATAAGAGGGATTGAATTATAAGAGGGATTACCGTAGCCATGAACTTACATAAACCTAGACAGCAGATTACACATCAGTGAGTAGAGTGGATCAGTAGATCAGAAGAATTGAGTGAGATACGGATACATTACAGGAGGCTGTAAGCTTTTCTTACTACTCCACTTGTTTAAAACTTGATTATGTTGAGTTTGCCATGTGCCGTTTAGCATGTGTATGGTGGTAGGCACATTTGAACCATCATCTGACTATCAAATATTTACATTGTGTCATGTTAGCATGATATGCATTTTGGATCATACTAGATTCCTTTTCATTCTAATATCAAATTTGAGAAGAAAAAGTGTCTTGATGGATAGAGATAGTTGGATTTGTGAAAAACAAATTTGTGTAGGAACCATTGGCAGGAGTGTATGTTAGCTGGAACATCTCAGGTAATCTTTGTTTGTAATAGGTTTGCAAACTTTCCTGTAAGATATCCTATTATTAAGGTTTCTAAATATCTTGTTCTGTATGTATCTATATTTGGGTAATTAAAATGTAATGTTTCTATTTGTGACAGGTTGTGATGGGGGAATAACATCACCTGGCATCACACCCCTGACACAGCATTCAAATGTAGCACCCAATGTTAACATAGCAAACATCCCCGGACTGCCGGCCAACTTTAACATACAGAATCTGGCCAATCTCCAGGGCATGAACATCGCCAACCTCCAGGGCCTACAGAACCTACAGGTGTCTCTGTCAGGCGTGTCCGTCCCTGGGGGAGGGATCGCTGTGCCTGTCCCCCTCAATATGATCAATAGTAACCCATCACTGCTACAGAACCAGGGCAGTATCATCGTGACTTCCTTACCCAATCAGGTCAGTCTTACCACCACTGGAGCAGGAGTCAGTACCACAGCGGGGGGCATCACCTCTACTGCTCAGGTCAGTGTCTGTAGTCTCTACTACAGTATTTTTGCATTAAGAAATAATGTAACTTTGGTCTTCTGGATATATGACAAACTGGCATTTCCATTAAATCTAATACCTTCAGCCGAGTTAAAGATAATACATACCCATAAGTTTATAAATAACTGTGAGCCCTGTGGAACCAGTATGGTTGTGGTCCTGACCAGATGCAGACACCTGTATTTCATACCTTTCTTTAGAATGATAAACATTCAGGATTTCTATTGGTTTAATTAGGGTTGCAAGCCACAGGCGTGCAAACCTCTTATTATTGGTATTATTATTATTATTTTTCCGCCGGATTTTGTATCAAAATTTCCCTGGCCGCCGTTTAACCGATAAAGTCGAAACTTCACACAGACATTGGGGTATGGGAGATCTAATGCAAGAAGCCGATTGGTCGAAAGCCCCGGTGGCCATCTTGGATTTACCCTTCAAAAAAATATTATTTCAAAGATCTTCTTCTCTGAAACCACTGGGCCGATTGACTCGAAACTTGGTACACATGATCAATGGATTTGGGGCTCTCATATTACGATTTGAATATTTGTTCCGTAAAACAAAATGGCCGCCATTGACCAATCAAAATTGTTGGTTTTTTCAAATGACGGATTTGGACGGGAAAGGTGCCTACATATATGCATTGTGATATGGTGATCACGAATATGCAAAATGTTTGCTTCTCGGTCACGTGGTTTGGCCGCCATCTTGAATTTTGTCAGAAACTGAACACATCTTGTAGGGGCTATATCTCTGGAACTACGAGAGGTACAGCCTTGCAGTTTGTTGCATTTCGGAAATATGTCAACTGTTTTCACCTATCTTCAATAGTTTTTCCACTATTCTCAATCGTAATTCACCTAAATTTGTCAATTATCGGATTTTTATGTAACGGATTTCGATAGCAGAAGTGACTATATCTAAGTTATGGGACACGCCGATGCTGAATATGGCACTGTTTGCTCATTGGTTGCGATGGGTGCTTGCAACCCGAGGATTGCAACTCGTTGCTATATTTTATAATGTGTTCGGACCAGTTCCTGTTGAATGACCTATACATCCCAATACTCCATATCTCCTGCATGTTTTCTGTATGAAGTTATGAGAATGATATAAGACATGTTAAAGGTTCATTGTTCCATCCGCACACGTACTTCAAATGTTTAAAGCATTGGGATCCACTGATTCACTTGGCATACAGGAGACAAGGGCGTTGTTAGGGGGAGTCATTGGGTGCAAACGACCCCTCGCATCACACAACCGTATGTTATTTTCCTGTGTTGAACAGCCGACTACTGGGCTATCTAATAAGTAAGCATAGGAAACTACCCCTTGTTAAGAAATCCTGGCGACACCCATGGAAGAGTGACTCCTGTCATTGTCAACTCCTGACAAAGACTGAATATTTCTCTTAAAATTCTTCTCGCTAATATTTTTGTAGTAAATCTTCTCCTGTTTTAAATTTTAAGTGTACTGATCTCTCCTGCACACACTTTTACACAACGTCTAGAAAATGTCTTTACACAGCTAAAAGTATGCCTCATAGCTATGGTAATGTATATATTTCTTGAAAGCTCACTTCTTAAGGATTCCAGATATATAGATTTGTTCACTGTAAACCTGTAGGTTGTGAAGATATTTACACTGTCATATTCAGATTTAAAAAAAATTAATTAAAAATTTAATTTAAATTTTTAAAATGCTATTTTCTAAAAACTATTCAACTAATATTGTAACTCACTTCATCATTTTCTGTACGTAGAAGACAACTCCAACAGGAAATCCGTGTCTCAGTTTGATCAATTTTGTCTAGTTCTCATTCTATTGACATTGAATGGAATAATGCTTTACAAAATTGAGCAACTCATTGTTTTGAAGTTTAATTAAATGTCAATAGAACATGAGCTAGACCAAAATTGACAAAACTGAGACACTGATTTCCTGCTGGAGTTGTCTTCTACAGAAAATGATGATGTAAGTTACGATAAGTTGAATACTTTTAAAAAAAAAGTGATTTAAAAAATAAGGCGTATTTTTTTTAAACTATTTTTTTTTAAATTTGAATATCTTCACAACCTACAGATTTACAGTGAACACATTTATATATTTGGAATCCTTATGAAATGCACTTTCAACAAATATATACATTACCACAGCTATATGGCATACTTTTAGCTGTATAAGGGAAATTCTAGAGGGTGTGTAAAAGAGTGTGCAGGAGGGCTCAGTATCCTTTATGTATCGTAGAGTTTTACCATCATTACGGTTTGACTGTTACAAGGTTGGGTGATATAAACTATTTTATACCTTCCAGTCGAATGTGCCTCAGGTTACATCACCGACTACATTTGTAACCATGGTTACTGCTCTACCAGCCACAACATCCACATCCACTACAGTTACCAGTACCAACGCAACACCCAATGTCAGCTCAGGTGAGTTTGTGTAACACCCAATGTCAGCTCAGGTGAGTTTGTGTAACACCCAATGTCAGCTCAGGTGAGTTTGTGTAACACCCAATGTCAGCTCAGGTGAGCCTGTGTAACACCCAATGTCAGCTCAGGTGAGTGAGTTTATGTAACACCCAATGTCAGCTCAGGTGAGTTTGTGTAACACCCAATGTTAGCTCAGGTGAGTTTGTGTAACACCCAATGTCAGCTCAGGTGAGTTTGTGTGACACCCAATGTCAGCTCCCTTGAGTTTGTGTAACACCCAATGTTATCTCAGGTGAGTTTGTGTAACACCCAATGTTATCTCAGGTGAGTTTGTGTAACACTCAATGTCAGCTCAGGTGAGTTTGTGTAACACCCAGTGTCAGCTCAGGTGAGTTTGAGTAACACCCAAAGTCAGCTCAGGTGAGTTCGTGTAGATTAATGGTAAACTATATCATTTCATAACTTACTCTTCAGTAAGAAAATGTTGGCTTTCTCTCAAAAAGTCTTTTCATCTACATGTATATGAATTGCTTTGTGGGCACTCAGTACCTTGTAATACCAATAGAAAGGAATGGCATATTTACTCATTCACTACCTTATTCACTGTTTCCTCGACACAATTGTAAGGTCACAAAAGCATTGTTCCGAGATCCAAATCTTTTCTCATAGGAGGTACAGCTTTGTGTCACTGACCATGTGATTTCACATGAGAATATACCACAGACATGTTCACATTGAGTTTTTACCCCTCCTCCAAAATTTGGCCAAACGGTATTGTCATCATCATGTTCGTCCGGACGTCTGTCCGATATCTTTAGAACGATTTACCCTAGGCACACCAAACTTGCAGTGCACATCCATATGCTCTTGACCCAGAACCCTATTGAATCTGGACCCGATAGTTTGGAAACTTTGGCGGCCATCTTTAATTTATGTGATACCATCATAGCTTTCTTGTTACCAAGATATCTTTAGAACGACTTGACCTAGGCACACCAAACTTGCAGTGCACGTCCATATGCTTGTGACCCAGAACCCTATCGAATCTGGACCCGATTCGTTGAAAACTTTGGCGGCCATCTTTAATTTATGCGAAACCATTAATCTTGTGTAGCTCGGGTACCATTTCGCTGTTCGGTGTGAAACTTGATATAGATCATCAATGCATCAAGTAACTTCAAAGGAATGACCAAACCAGTTTCTCTGATTCGGTGGAAACCTTGGTGGCCATCTTTAATTTATGCAAAATCTTTAATGATGTATATCTCTGATACCATTTCAGTGTTCTATACGTAACTTGGTATACAGCATCGATGTATCAAGGAACTTGCAATGAATAACCACATCAACTCCTCTGAGTGGCGGGAAGGATAGGCTGCCATCTTTAATTTATGCGAAATAATAATAATCTCTATCTCTGATACCGATCAAGTGCTGGATGTAAAATTTGGAAAACATCATCGATGCATCGAGAGATTTACGATGAATGACATATCTGGTTTCTCTGATTGGGCGGAAACCTTGGTGGCCATCTTTAATTGATGCAAAATCTTTAATGTATATCTCTGATACCATTTAAGTGTTCTATATGAAACTTGGTATACAGCATCGATGTATCAAGAGACTTGCATGAATGAATAGCCACATCAGTTCCTCTGAGTGGCGAGCAGGATGGGCGGCCATCTTTAATTTATGCAAAGTTATCAGTGATCTCTATCTCTGATACCATTCTAATTCTCAATGTAAAATTTGGTATACATGATCGATGCATAATGCTGAATAATGCTGACTACATCACTACAAAGCTGAGTTGTACACTTTCTGCAATAGCTAGCTGGCTGCAGGCGATGCCACACTGTCACGGGGCAATGGTGCATGGTCTTGAGTCATTTGGGCATGGTCTCGAGGCAATACTGCATGATCTTCAGTGCAGTTGAATGACTTTCAGCAAATTGAGTGGATAATTCTGTGATTTTGTGTGCCATAATCTCCTTATACAACCAATATTTTATAAGAATATATTTGGTATTTAACTGTTTTTACACCCAAAGATGAAGACACAGATTGACCCGGAAACATCAAATACTGTGGTCCCGCATATTGTACTTGTCCTACTGTTGTTGTTGTTCAACTTGTGATATTGGAGATGGATCAGGTTCCAAACCCTGAACTTTTGCTACCGATGCATAGAAACGAAAGGTGTACTCCACACACCTGTCTCGATCTGACAAATCCTGGTGTGACCCCTCATATAAAAAATCACAAATTCAATCTCTGTATCTTGGACAGTCATATTTATAGTCCACCTTTTCTAAAATATCCCTTCAATGAAATTGTGAGTAGTTTGGATGTAGTCGGTCTTCCTTTGGGATTTCACTTGAGCTTGCCCCCTGTAGCTTGCCATCACAAGAATGATTTCTGGGGTTAAATAATAAACTCTTCCATCCTGCTTTATACACCAGTCTTGGAGTGTTTTGCAGATCAAATTTAATTTTGTGTTTCCCAGATTGGTTCCCGTTTCCTGATTTCATGAGTGTGGAGATATGGGGCTTGGGTGAATACATATATCTATTGAATTATGCTGGTACGGGGTAATAAATCCATAGATTGTCTGTCTATTTTTGTGCATTTTTTGTGCATCATAATTGCAGGTGTAATGACCAACCCAACATCTGTAATGGCAGCTCCACACAATGTAGTACAACTGCCCATAGGTGTGGCTGGTAACCTCACTCAGTTCATGCCACAACTGAAGACCACTACAGGAACTCTGAGGGGACCTACCGGACTTCCACTTCTTCAGGTCAGGCCAGTCTCATGTATCTTGGGAAGTCCTGTGGAACACAATTTGTGTTTGGCTAGTCTGCATTTCATGGAACTTTCATGTTATATTGTGAATACAGATCATACAATTCTTGTTTCCTAAATTGAATGAATTTTACCTTAACAATTTTTGTCCTGTTTCCTCACTCTCCTGTGAATTGATCAATTCTTCAATACATTCCATCCAATGAATGTGAGATATAAGTTTGACATTGCCTGACAAATTGATCTGTTCTATTCACAGTTACAAGGTCACCACTTACTGAATCTACATCAGCAGCAGAGACTACAGCAGGCTCAGTTACAGCAGAGTCATACAGCAGGACAAGCTGGCCATCAGACAGGCATCGCTACTACAGCCTCTCCTATCCCCGCCACTACAGGCACGTCATTAACTTATACTACTCTTATTATGGAGAGAGAGGAAGAGAGATGAATTTAACATCACATTCAGCTTTTATTAGTTGTATACATAGTCTTCAATATGAAAGAAATATAATCTGTCTACAATAGAGAACAACTGAGTATAGATTCCATAAATAACAGGGATACAGCTGCTATTCAACAAAATTCGTTTTGGGCAATCAGTTTGTTTACAGATATTATAATTCTCGCACTGTTTTGACTTTTTCAGCTGTTTTGACAACACAGAGTATTGGTGGTCAATCGGTGACCACACTGTCTCAGCTAAAACCAGGCCAGCCAAATACTCTGACAGCACAACAATTGATGCAGCTAGCAGCGACCCAACCCCACGCCTTCCAACCACAACAACTTCAACAACTACAACAGCTGCAGAGACAACATCTCCAGTTCCACCCCAGCATGCCTCAACTTAAACCACACACTGGTTCATCATCATCTAAATCCAAGAGCAAGAAACGTGCCACACCCACTCCACCCAAAAACTGAGCTCCAGAATTGACCCATACACACTTCATCAATCTGAGCTTCAGAATTGACCCATACACACTCCATCAATCTGAGCTCCAGAATTGACCCATACACACTCCATCAGAATGCTTATCATGCTTGGTCATGCTTATCCCACTCAAATCTTATTGTAGAAAAACTGACAAAATGCAAAAGGCTTTAATAAATGGATGTTCTTACAACAACCGTCACCTGTGCATAATCTTTGAGGCTGTCCATCCATATATAACAGTCCATATATTACTCAGTGTTCATCTTGTTCCTAAATGGAGTTTAATATAGCTGGTCACAGTGGTGCAGGAGCTCAGGGCTAGATATGGAAAATCTTTGTGGAAGTACGTTGTGAAAGGACAGATATCTAGTGGGGTTGAGATGATTCTGTGAAACATGACATACCTCCCAATAATGATAAAATTCGGGAATGCAATCTTCAACAAAAACCAAAATCTAAAGCATCCGATAAGTGAAGCGCCAACTTTCACAGCAAGTTTGTACGAGGAATTTGATTGAGGAGTTGTGAGAATTTCAGTGTGACAAGTAATGTACATCTGATGAATTTAGTAACTTGTTCAGGATGTAATGTTTATTGTAAATTGTACAGTGCATCGTCAAGGTTATATTGTGATATAGTTTATATGTTGTTGCACTCGTGTAATAGAAAACAGCAGGAGTTCCCAGATTCCCAGTGATAGTGTGCACCATCAAAATAATTCTAGATTGCCACTGAAGGTGTGCACCATCTTAAATCAGCATATCAGCATTCCAGATCGCCACTTAAGGTGTGCACCATCATGAATCATGATTCCAGATTGCCACTGAAGGTGTGCACCATCATGAATCATGATTCCAGATCGCCACTTAAGGTGTGCACCATCATGAATCATGATTCCAGATTGCCACTGAAGGTGTGCACCATCATGAATCATGATTCCAGATTGCCACTGAAGGTGTGCACCATCTTAAATCAGCACTCCAGATCGCCACTTAAGGTGTGCACCATCATGAATCATGATTCCAGATCGCCACTTAAGGTGTGCACCATCATGAATCATGATTCCAGATTGCCACTGAAGGTGTGCACCATCATGAATCATGATTCCAGATTGCCACTGAAGGTGTGCACCATCTTAAATCAGCACTCCAGATCGCCACTTAAGGTGTGCACCATCATGAATCATGATTCCAGATCGCCACTTAAGGTGTGCACCATCATGAATCATGATTCCAGATTGCCACTGAAGGTGTGCACCATCATGAATCATGATTCCAGATTGCCACTGAAGGTGTGCACCATCTTAAATCAGCACTCCAGATCGCCACTTAAGGTGTGCACCATCATGAATCAGCATTCCAGATCGCCACTTAAGGTGTGCACCATCATGAATCATGATTCCAGATTGCCACTGAAGGTGTGCACCATCATGAATCATGATTCCAGATCGCCACTTAAGGTGTGCACCATCATGAATCATGATTCCAGATTGCCACTGAAGGTGTGCACCATCATGAATCATGATTCCAGATTGCCACTGAAGGTGTGCACCATCTTAAATCAGCACTCCAGATTGCCGCTTAAGGTGTACACCATCATAAATCATGATTCCAGATTGCCACTTAAGATGTACACCATCATAAATTCATAAATCTTGATTCCAGATTGCCACTGAAGGTGTGCACCATCATAAATCAGGATTCCAGATTGACACAGGTGTGCACCATCATAAATAAGGATTCCAGGTTAACACTGAAAGTGTGCACCATCATAAATAAGGATTCCAGGTTAACACTGAAAGTGTGCACCATCATAAATAAGGATTCCAGGTTAACACTGAAAGTGTGCACCATCATAAATCAGGATTCCAGATTGACACAGAAGGTGTGCACCATCATAAATCAGGATTCCAGATTTGCACTAAAGGTGTGAACCATCATGCAACATTAAATCCTATTCAATCGCTCACTCACTCATGATTACAGATTGCCACTAAAGGTGTGCATCATCATAAATCATATCCCAGATTGCCACTGAAGAGGTGAACCATCGTTAGTCATGATTTCCACTGAAGGTGTGCATCATCATAAATCATGATTACACATTGTCACTAAAGGTGTACATCATCATAAATCATGATTACAGAGTGCCACTGAAGGGGTGCACCATCATACATCAGGTTTCCGGACTGCCACTGAAAGTGTGCAGTGTCATAAATCATGATTCCAGACTGCCACTGAAGGTGTGCAGTGTCATAAATCATGATTCCAGATTGCCACCCAGATTACCACTGAAGGTGTGCAATATCTAAGTCCTGATTCCAGATTTGCCATTGAAGGTGTGCACCAGGATTCCAGACTGCCACTGAAGGTGTGCAATATCATGATTCATGATTCCAGATTGCCACTGAAGGTGTGTACCATCATAAATTCTGATTTCATTGTGAAAGTGGCTATTTTTTTCTCTTCAACTGTGGATGCATCCAGAATAGATGTGAAAGAATTTTGTAGGTACCTCAATCACAATTTATTATGACTCAATTAATACTTCTTATTACCCAAAATTGATATTTATTAGTACTATTATGTACATTACTCTGACTGAGTTCTGGTGATTCTTTGGCAGCTTTAATTACCCGAGATATAATGGTATGGACTGAAGACCAGGATATATGTAGAGCTTACTTGATAGTAATGATACTCAAGGTTAGTACCTTGGTAACTACATGTACCTGTATGTATGTATACTTCAGTATTGTACATATGAATTTGTATTATTAAATGACATTAATATGTATACTTGCAGTGTCTTTTAGAATTTAATGCTCCAATGTACATGTACTTCTGAACAAAAAGTTTACATAGATTTGTATCCAACTAGATAGTCGATCAAATCGGTTTGCACACCCCAGGCTATGGTAAGAATTGATGAGACTCTGCTCTTCAACCAGCTTGTTGTAAATGAACTTTAGTGGCAATCTGATGAACTGGAGCACCCTTGGGATCTCGGGTGTAACAGAAAATGGACCATACCCGTGCAGTCTCAAGTGCTTGAATCCCAGTTGCACGTTGAGTTATGGAAATATTAATGATTTATAAAGATCATACTTGTAATTCTAAGATTGTATGCATAATTCTAAGCAATATATTGTCACAAGGTACATGTATACACATAACAAATTTGGAAAGAATCCATGGAATCCTTCTAATATTATAGTGCAGAAAGAAATTTCAAGTTGGCCCCAGTTGGCACCTTACCAAATTTTGAAAGAATCCGTTAGTCTATGGCCATCTCCAGGATTATGGGTGTATTTTACATCATTTTTCCCCGGGCCGTCAGAAATCTGCTACTCCATTAAAAACGGAATGACCAGTTTTCCTAGACTGAAGGAATGCCATGCGCAGGGGGGATTGGCCATTTTTTTGTGAACGCAGCGTGTGTACCGAGAGGGTGCCCATAATCGCACATGCTCATAATGGTATTTATACCCATAATGTGATTGTTTTGAAATTTCAAGTTGACTGCAGGTGGGCTATGCTTTTTACATGACTGTTATGAGAGGAGGTCGTATAATGCGAAGAGTTCTGTCCGTCCATCCGTTAATTTTTATGTCTGTGCGATATATCCAATACCATGTTATGGATTGCTACCAGACTTGGGATACACCTACCCATGAGGCAAGGGAGGACCCTATTCATCCGAAGAGTTGGAAATGAAAATAAGTGAAGCATTGACACTGGTCATGTTTATGCTATAATTATAGTTCAGAGATGCAGATTGTGATGGCGAAGAGGAAACCTATTCATTTTTACATCTGCAAATTATGGCCAAAGGGTGTCGTGTGCATGGTCCGTCCGTCTGTCCATTTTGTTTAACACAATATCTTTTGAAGGATTGCCAGGTTTTCCAAATTTATTAGCCCACCATCACCAGATGGTGGGCTTTTCAAATCGCTTTTCGTCCGTGATCCATGGTCCGTCCGTAAACAATTCTTGTTATCGCGATTTCTCAGGAACTACTGCACGGATCTTTCTCAAATTTGGTACACAGGTTCCCCTTGGGGTCTAGTTGTGCAAGATACCATTTTTGGTCCGATTCGAAAATCCAATATGGCCACAAGGCGGCCATCTTGGATTTCCCCATAAATCATCATCGCGATTTCTCAGGAACTGCTGCATGGATCTTTCTCAAATTCGGTACACAGGTTCCCCTTGGGGTCTAGTTGTGCAAGATACCTTTCTGGTCCGATTCGAAAATCTAATATGGCCACCAGGCAGCCATCTTGGATTTCCTCATGAAACCTTGTTATCGTGATTTCTCAGGAACTACTGCATGGATCTTTCTCAAGTTTGGTACACAGGTTCCCCTTGGGGTCTAGTTGTGCAAGATACCTTTTCTGGTCCGATTCGAAAATCCAATATGGCCACCAGGCGGCCATCTTGGATTTTCCCATGAAACTTTGTTATTGCGATTTCTCAGGAACTACTCCACGGATCTTTCTCAAATTCGGTACACAGGTTCTCCTTGGGGTCTAGTTGTGCAAGATACCTTTTCTGGTCCGATTCGAAAATCCAATATGGCCACCAGGTGACCATCTTGAATTTCCCCTTGAAACAATGTTATCGTGAATTCTCAGGAACTACTGTATGGATCTTTCTGAAACTTGGTACACAGGTTCCACATGGGGCCTAGTTGTGCAAGATACCTTTTTTGTTCCGAGTTGAAAATCCAAATTACTCTTCAAATTAATACGGTATTCCTGAGTTGTGACACACGAGTCGGCGGATCAAACGGTGGGACATATTCTATATACTGACTATAGAGAATATCCATACCTTCACCTTCTATATCAAGGAGTTCAAATAATTCGGAATTAAAATGTATTTCTTCAAATTTTAAATCAGTTTTCTTTAGTCCAGTGAACTGTCCCACTGTTTCCTCTGCCGACGGGTCAGCTACGTGAAGGGACGTCACTCTTGTGACACAACGTTACAACTCGACAACTGTAGACTACTGCGTGTTTCGATCCAAGGAAGATAATCAGGATTCAGACACTTTCGAAGTTTCAACATTACTGTGCGGATCCCTTTAGTATTAAGTATTGTACCATCTTACTATTTTCGAGCATGGTATCTTAAAAGAGATATCTCAAACTAGCCCAGTAAACAGAACAGAATTAGCATTCGTTCCTAATTATAAAATCTGAAGTAAGTTTCATAGCTCATGCCAAAGGGTCAAAGAGATTTGTCTTCGCCTCCAGTACCCAATGAAGACACGTGCAAAAAACTTCACTTTCAGACCAACTTTGTTCTTATCTCTTGTACTATAACAACCGACTTAAGTACAGTTTCTAGAAATCTTGAAACTCCTTAAACTTAGAAAGATGATATCTTGGTTTTTTCCAGTGTCCCTTTTTCGATGTTTTTGCTCAGATTCGAAATTCTGTAAACAAAATTACAAATCAATCGTTTGTTCTTAGTAACAATGGACAAAAAGATCCGCTTGTCATTAGCTTACAATTATCGGACAATGGTGGGCGCCAAGATCCTTCAGGATCTCTCGTTAACACATGCAAGTGCCGACGATTCAGAAGCCTCTTGAAGCAGACTGATCTTGACCTATTTTATCAAGATAAAATTCTGGTATTAGTCATATCTAAATGAAGGATTACTTCTAGGCTTTCCAAAATCATGCAACTGATGATTGAAAAGAAACGTTTCCAATCTGACTTGACCTCTATTAGGCCTAGTCCGTACACCCTTCTTTATCCAGTAAGTATAGTTGCAGAGAGTTATTCACTAAGAGATGCTACCCAGTTTCATGTGTTGACATGGATGGAACATTACAATTATTTGGTTGTAAAAGAAAACCTGCAGGACTAGGCGTAATTTGTTATGCTAGTTTGGTAACCAATCCACATGGAGATATTTAACAGGACGAACAGAAGAACAATTGAAATTGTTGGGTCATCTGGCAATTAATACTTTGTCTGGCAGTTAAAACACTGTCATGACTGTGTGCACAGATCAGGTTGAAACATCCTTATTATTTCCGTATGTAGTATTTGAGGGTCTCCGAAATACACCCGACTGATAACATCACACAGTTATTTGCTTGTTCATGAAATGAAGAACACTGGAGTCCAGTATTATGAGAAACTGAAGTTTATTATGATAAAACCAGTGAAGGTGATAAGGAGGTATTTGAAGTATGATCTACAACAGCAAGACTTATCTCCATACTGTTACTGTGCCTGATATATTATAGCTGGTCAACTCTTCAAACCACAAATTGACCAGATCAGTCCCAATACTTGAACAACCAGATTAGGCAAGTAATCCATATTTGGATCCACCTTCTTCAACTGATTAACATCAAACTGTTCAAGCCAATCGCGGTTTAATTTTGGATAGTTTTTAATTGGCTCTATAGTGAAACCCTGCTTTTCAAGTTTGAAGGGTTTACTCTTCCACAGCACATGAAGGTGGGTGATTTATGAAAATATAGGACAAGAAATGAATCCTTTATAATACACAGGTCTATTTGTCCACTTTTCAAGGGTCATAAACTATATCACTTTTTGTGGATTCTTGTACTGTACAGTACTTAACTTGCAGCTTAAATTGCTGGTATGCTTGCAAGGGAAAGTCTACAGGTGACTCTCTTGATAGATATCCAGGTGTTTTGCATAAAATTTGTTCTTAACCAAATTAATTATGGATAACAAATTCATTACTGACAGCATTTTCAAACAGAAAAGACACAAGCTACAACATTTGGTTTGAAAAGGCTGTTGGTAACTATAGTGGAACGTCGCCAGCTACTGATCCATAATTCGTTTGTTGGGTTACCATTTCCCATCTTCTTGAATGCCTCCCAAACATGTCATTTTTTGACTTAACAAATTTATGGAAGGTGTTTGTAGCCATGTCTCTGCCACAGTGTCACTAAATAATGGGATATATACAGAAATAAAATCTTGCAAAAGGAAGTACTCCAATATCAGTAATATTAAATTTTACCATATTGAAATATAAGTTATGAGATTGAAACATCACAACATGTACATACAAACTCCTATATAATTAAAATAGGTTGGGCTGGAGTATAAAGGTACATCATGGAATATACCTAATTCCCTGGCTTTGGAACATTTGTAAATTCTTCTTGAATGAGAGAATTTAAATGGCAGTTTCTAATTACTAGTACATTTTTCAATATTAAAAATATGCTCTATGACTAGTCAAGAGAAATATAATACAAGTATATGAACACAACAAAAATATTACATGCAATAAATGCAATTCACTGCCATGCTGTAATATATTAAAATAAACCAAATGTAAGTATTGATACTTCAAACTTCTCCATATAAACAATTGAATGCATGAGCTTTACTTGCTGTAAAACACCATGGTAAATGTTCTAATCACTCAATCACCCGAGGTGTAATTTCACACCTAGAAATGATAGCTAGGATGTTCAAATTTATTGTATGAGGAAGTTGATGAAATTGCAAATAACTGAAGACCAGTCTTGCTTGCGAACTAATTTTTTTTAATTTTTCAAGTTGATTGGATTTTCACCTCCTGGTACTATTTCTTCTAATTTTTCAGAAGGCAAAACTAAATTTCAAGCAACTGGGAAGAGAACTTCTGCTTATATTCAACAAATTTTACAAGCTATCTTTTCAGTTCTTGAAAAAAATAAAATATCCATGCCAAAATATTTAGCCTCAGAAGCAGAAAAATAAAATCTTTCTATCAACTAAGTCTAAGAACCCCAACATCTCACCTTGTGGAGACTGATCCACTGAAGCTGCAGCAGTATTGAAAGCATATATGCAGAGCAGGTGTACATGCAAATTTTTGCCTAACAAGCACCCTATCTTGGAAAAGTACAAAGTCCAAACCGTGATAATTTGGACAAAAATTGAGATTGCATATCACAAATAGCACATCCTCAACTCATATGAAACATATGTAGCAAGTGAAAAAATCATCCAATGGAAGCCGACAGCTTCAGCAAACTTTCCAGGTACAGGACCCGGTGTACATGCATGTACAGGTGTATCATTTGCAAATTACTAAGTCAAAACTCTCATAATTCGGACAAAAATTCATATTTCATCTCATAAATAGCACAGGTGCATCCTCTAATTATAAGAAACATGTGTTGGGATGTACTGATTATAAGAAATGTGTACCAAGTTTCATGTTACATGTAGATTTTGCAATATAAAAAAACCTTATCATTTGCCATAATTTAAACAAACCATTTCTCCTCAAAAATAGCACAGGTACCGGTACATCCTCTAATCATAAGAAACCTGTGTATAATAGCACAGGTACCGGTACATCCTCTAATCATAAGAAACCTGTGTATCAAGTTTCATATTCATTTAGTGGCAGCTGACAACTGCAGCAAACTTTCTATGTAGAGTGAGTGAGTGAATAGAATTTAACGTCGCTTTCAACAATATTTCAGCTCTATCGTGATGAACCAACTAAGCACCACCCAGCCAAGTTGTATTCCTGCTACTTTAAAGAAGAAATCTTTCTACATGTATGTAGAGATGCACCTGTGCACTTCAGCTAAACAAAATACGAAGCTGCGCATCTGAAAACCCCTCGGCTCTGGGCGCCAGCCATTCATAATGTATTCAATTTGAAGCAAGACTTCAGGAACACCAAGCAGTCAAGTGACAAATATACAGATTATGAAAAAATTTGCCATTAGAAATGGCCTCTAAGGTTTATGTCCAATCAGAGAAGTCGGTATTCATTACATAAGTCTGTTGATGCATCGATGATGTATACCAAATTTTGTCATAGAGCATTTGAAAATTATCAGAGATAGAGATCATTAATGATTTCGCATAAATTAAAGATGGCCGCCCATCCTTCCCACCACTCAAGAGAAACTGATGTGGTTATTCATTGCAAGTGTCTTGATACATCGATGCTGTATACCAAGTTTCGTATAGAACACTTGAATGGTATCAAAGATATATATCATTAAAGATTTTGCATAAATTAAAGATGGCCGCCAAGGTTTCCACCGAATCAGGGAAACTGGTTTGGTCATTCCTTTGAAGTTTCTTGATGCATCGATGATCTATACCAAGTTCACACACGGAACAGTGAAATGGTACCTAAGATACACAAGATTAATGATTTCGCATAAATTAAATATGGCCGCCAAAGTTTCCAACCAATCAGGTCCAGATTCAATAGGGTTCTGGGTCATGAGCATATGGATGTGCAGTGCAAGTTTGGTGTGCCTAGGGTAAGTCGTTCTAAAGATATCTTGGTAACGAGAAAGCTGTGATGGTTTCGCATAAATTAAAGATGGCCGCCAAAGTTTCCAACCAATCAGGTCCAGATTCAATAGGGTTCTGCGTCACGCGCATACGGATGTGCACTGCAAGTTTGGTGTGCCTAGGGTAAGTCGTTCTGAAGATATCTTGGTAACGAGAAAGGTGTGACGGACGGACGGACAGACGGACAGACGGCACGACGGACGGACGGACAGACGGACAGACGTACATGACGACGACAATACCCTTCGGCCAAATTTTGGCCGAGGGGTAAAAACAACTCGTTTTGATAAGATTTTAGCATTGGTGCACCCATAGAATCCCTGGGGTAGTGCATTACTGACTACACTCATATTTTTTTTCCTAAATTTTTCAATTTGCTAAACCAAAAACCTTATCATTTCCAGGGACACCGACATCCTCTTTCCCAATATCTCCCCTTACTCATCAGGCAAGATAAAAATGCTGTTTGAAAATTGAGATCAGGTAGTTTGGATATTTAACTCCCTCTGTACCAGTAGTTCGGATATTTAACTCCCTCTGTACCAGTAGTTTGGATATTTAACTCCCTCTGTGCCAGTAGTTTGGATATTTAACTCCCTCTGTACCAGTAGTTTGGATATTTAACTCTCTCTTTACCAGTAGTTTGGATATTTAACTCCCTCTGTGCCAGGAGTTTGGATATTTAACTCCCTCTGTACCAGTAGTTTGGATATTTAACTTCCTCTGTCCCAGTAGTTCGGATATTTAACTCCCTCTGCGCCAGTAGTTTGGATATTTATCTCCCTCTGTACCAGTAGTTTGGATATTTGTCTTCCTCCGTAACATTAATTTGGATATTTAACTCCCGCTGTGTCAGTAGTTTGGATATTTAACTCCCTCTGTCCAGTAGTTTTGACTAATTTAATTCCCCCTGTACCTTTAATTTGGATATTTAACTCCCTCTGTGCCAAAAGTTTTGATATTAAACTTCCTCTGTACTATTAATTTGGATATTTATCTCCCTCTGTACCAGTAGTTCGGATATTTAACTCCCCCTGTATTAGTAGTTCGGATATTTTACTTCCTCTGTACCATTAATTTGGATATTTAACTCCCTCTGTGCCAAAAGTTTTGATATTAAACTTCTTCTGTACCATTAATTTGGATATTTATCTCCCTCTGTACCAGTAGTTTGGATATTTATCTTCCTCTGTGCCAGTAGTTTGGATATTTAACTCCCTCTGTACCAGTAGTTTGACTATTTAACACCTTCTGTACCAGTAGTTTGGATATTTATCTTCCTCTGTGCCAGTAGTTTGACTATTTAACACCCTCTGTACCAGTAGTTTGGATATTTAACTCCCTCTGTCTCAGTAATTTGACTATTTAACACCTTCTGTACCAGTAGTTTGGATATTTAACTCCCTCTGTGCCAGGAGTTTGACTATTTAACACCCTCTGTACCAGTAGTTTGGATATTTTACTTCCTCTGTACCAGAAGTTTGGATATTTCCAATCTGATATCGACAGTCATGAACATGTATTAAGCAAAGATGTACATCATCTATGCAGTTTTGAAGGTAATTCTCAGAGCTTCCAACAACAGGGAATATGATAGAACTATTTGTCTAGAAATTCTCCATCTTTGTATGCCGATAACAGAAAATAGTTCCAATGGTAACGATATCAGAATAAAGACAGTTAATTGTGCAGAATATCTTGGAGAGTAACCAGATCATTAAAGTTACTAGCTAGGCTGCTCAGATTTGTATCCAAACTTGATTGAATGTTGATAGGCTGATTGAATTATTAGAACATCCACTGTAATACACAGTTAAGCTTCACGGAACTATGTAGAATCATGCCTTTGATGCAGCTTCACTCCAACAAACCTCAACTCAGACTCACAACCCCAATGAGGAAATACATTGTGTTATTGAAAACTAATTCTCAACATGCAATAAAATAGAGAAATAATAATGGTATAGTATATAACTTCAACACAAAAGTGAAGACATTTCATGGTGATAATGGCGATTGTGAAATTGTTCAATTTAAAAGTACAGTAAATTACTGCAAGTAGCTATGGACATGATCAATTTGTTATATATTAATAGAATTTCATATTATGACAAAAATATAGGAGAAATATTACATGTACATTGCACTGATATAATTATAACTTTAAATGGTAGGACTAAAAATATCCGGGTCCTATGTGTTATAAAATTACATTGTATACACATATATCCATTAAATGCTTTTGGTTACACAATACAGAGGTCTTGTCATACTAAACCAACATCTATATAGATTGGTTGTGTATACAGATTAAGAAATGTGATAAAGAGACACATTAAATGGTGTAAACTTGAATAGGACAGACTTCAATGTCCCGCTGATCATTTTCCAAAAGTGGTTGAATCGGAGAAACCTTGTAAATGATAGACTAGTCAAATGTATCATATCTACAGAAACAGATATTCTGGTATGAAGTGTTTTATGAACATACCTGGTTTGTGTAAGAGACAAGCAAACATGCATCCATGGTTTACACCATATAACTATTTAAACTGAGGTTCTTCTATAACACCATGGAGGTATAAATTAGGAGACACCGTTCCATAAGCCAGAACTGACTGGCCAGCGCTCACGCCCGCTAAGCTTTTGTGTTTCGAATAGCCATCCAGTCAGGCTGTGTCGCTTTGATGTTCAATGTACATGACTGACCTCTGGTTCTGTGACTTCTTTCTGCTGAATTGGAATTGGCCGGAAGTAATGGTGTCATCAAGTGCAGTCTCCACAAATTAAAATCACAAAGTGACAATTATGCGCATATGTAATGTTTATACATGTATATTTAAAATAATTTCCCTTATGAAAATATTAGAGTCATGGCTGTATGACTGATTTTTGCCGAGCTACGAGACTTTGAAAATAGGCTGTCATTTCTCTATCTATATTGTACTTTCTCAATTTACGCTAACTTCTGCATTCCCAAAGATGACCCCAAAATGTGAGCGAGTTGCTATCACTATGAGGAATCAGAAAATATATGGTTCTTACAGAAGGTTTAACCCGTTCGTGCAAACTTAGCGATTGAAAATATATATTTCTTCATTTGAAATAACATGATGGCTTCTGCCCAAATATGAAAATCACACACTATTATCATCAAAATAACACACTTTCCGCATTTCAAATCGGGAAAAAGTTATGCTTATGTCAAAGAGTGAAAACAGATCTACATCCTCGTGTTCAGCATTTCCAGGATTGGAATAAAATGTGATTTTGTAAGCATTCCATTACTTAAGCGTTTTCTCTGTATTTGACGCTTCAAAGAATCTATTAATTAATGACCCCAAGACCGTTTGTGTATACCCTCATGGGAGCTGATCGCCGAGTGAGTAATCCGCAAATACATGTAGCGGCTTACATGTACAATTCTGCTAAACAGAAAACTCTATCATTAGCCATAATTTGGACAAAAATTAATATATCATCTCAAAAATAGCACAGGTACATCCTCTAATCATAACAAACATGTGTACCAAGTTTCATAATCATCCAATGACAGCTGACAACTGCAGCAAACTTTCTATTAAAGTACAGATATACATGTGCACTTGAGCTAAACGCAAAACTCTATCATAGGGATTTTAACATTGGAGCACCCCAGGGGTAGTATCCCCAGGTGGAATACCCACCCCCAATATTTTTTTTATTTCTTTGTATATTTTTTCTGAATTTTCTAGATTTTTTTTTAATTTGCTAAACCAAAAACCTTCATTTTCAGGCCGAGGACACCGACGACGACATCCTCTTTCCCCGCTCACAATATCTCCCCTTTACTTCGTAAGGCGAGATAATAATAAGTGGTACAAGTCTACAAATTTTATACCTTTTTACACAAAGTACATGCAGTTCTATGACTTGACAATGGCTCAGATCACCAGATGGTGAGGCTCAGACTCCGATCACCAGATGGTGATCAACGCAACGGGAGGTTGATTGGCAATAGCTACTTTGAATACACAACGCTCAATATGTCGACATCAGACTGGCGGAAGTCCAAGGCACGCATGTGCATAAAATCGAATGCTGCAGAATCAATGGCGGATATGGCCTAGCCAGCTATAATCCCTCAGGTTAATCCACTATACCCCGCTGTGTCGGTGTCGAACATTGAACACTTTCATCATCCAAAAATGTGCCTCCTTCTAATTTATACCTTCATGATAACACTCCCAACAACTCCACACATTCAGACTTCATCACACTAGAACTTCTGAATGTAAATCTGATCAAATCTCCACAAATAATCTAATGACATCATTAAGTGTTCTGCACCATGATTCGGATTTCTCTGCAATATTCTGCTGTAAATGCTATATATACTGTCTGACATGCAGTAATATGATTATGGCAATATTTGGCATTTGGAAGATCTTGGACATACACCCCCAGCTTACACCATGACTAGTTCCCTATCATCCCTGACTGTTGTCATGACGATGTACCAGGCTCTGGTTCAGGACCCGCCTCTTCAGCTACCTTGTTATGGGACTGTTGAATTGTGGGAAGATGTTGAACATTAGACACTGGGTGAGACCACGTCGTCATCTGGGTCAGGTGACTGCAAAACAAACGTTCATAAAATTACATGATCAGTTATTCAAGTTCTTTGCAGTACCTTAAGATGAAATAAGATCAAATCAAACTTGGGTTTTCGGACCACTAATTTAACAGATTTATGAGATCATATGCACATGTTTGAGCAACTAGAGATTGTCACAAATGTTGAGCCCACTCTGTCACCATGAGAAAGCTAGGGATTGATACATCTTGATGTTGTTCATTATTAAATAATTAAAGTGAAATACTTCATCAGAAGGGATAATCTGGAAACTTTGGACAGGCAGTAGATAAATAAAAAAACAAACATTTGAGCAAACATATGAAATTTTGCTACATTGCGGATTTGAAAATGGATCTACTGTCAATCAATAGAAAACAGAAGATGTCACCCATAAGATAGCCTGTGTTGAGAAGAAATAAAAACATTGTTTTTAGTATTTTACCGGAAATGATACTTACTTGATATAATACCTCATCCCATCTTCAGTATAGGCCTCCTCCCATCCATAGGGTAAATCTATAAGTTAACCAATCGAGAAATGGTCTTTATTGCACTAATGACTGATCTGCTCAACACCCTTGTTTTCTTTGTGGGAGACAAGCAACCTTGTGTTTGCGAACAGTCCATTTCAAACTGTTTTTGCATTGAATACGTACATTCTATTCAAATCAGCTTACTGCCAGGTTACGAACAGACCATATGATAAATGATACTGTAATGGGAAATTCGATCCAGGTATGAAATGATCATTAAATAGTTCTCTTCTATGTTTATTTGTAAATTGAATATATCCAACTTTTAATTCATCCCTTCACAACAACATTACTGCACACCAGGATTAATAGCTAGCTTTAATTATGATTATGATAGAGCAGAGCAAAGCGCCCAAGTGAAAGGTTAGACTGGATTACACGATGTCACATCATTTATATGACGGATGTGTTACAGCAAGCATCCTGTTCATACATGTAGAAGAAAGCAATTCACAGAATTGTATGATTATCTTACACAACAACCACATTGTTAAACAGTGCTGTCTGCTTATCTATAAATTTAGATAAATAGGCATTATTTGAAAATGTTGATATTAAAAATCATAAGATATGAAGAGTGAATTATTGTTGAAACCTCTCATCATCACTGATGTGACCAGTTCTTACCAACTGTTAGATATTCCATATCAGATGAAAAGTTTCTCACAGATTGATTATTGCTTTCAGGTTTGACTAAACCATTATTATTGACTAAACCATTATTATTGACTAAACCATTATTATTAGGATCACCTGATTAACCAGTTATATCACACAGTTTTACTTGGTCACCACAGTTCAATTTGTTAGTTGATTTACAAACCCATTTTTTTTAAGAATACCTACCAACAGCAGTCTCTTCATCTGCCAAATGGAAATCACTACATTTACATTGTACCAAACTATCTCAAATACATGAACCTCTGGCCTATTCCTCATGTAAGCAAAACACAATAGGTGACTACATGTAGGGAGCCATGTTAAACCTGGAAAAGCTACCCGACAAGCTGTATTGCACATGGTGTTCCCAGTTTGAAGATCCTTACATGACAAACTTCCCCAACCTCTTTCTCCAAAAGTTTTTTCTCCATATTTTGTCATTAATAAAAGACACTACTCTACCAAACTGGGTTTTCTTTAATGATTTATTTAATACATCAGTGTAGGATTAATGTGTAACAAGAAATAAGAAAAATTTCTCTGATCAACTCAACCATAATGATAATTAACAACTTTGTTTCTATCTTTACTGAGAAGACGTTTCACGCTTATTGCTTCAGTTTGGACTTCCAGAGGGTCCTTGTCTGTTTGACACATTGTAGCAATTTTTACCCATGAATGTTTGGTTCAGACAAAGGCAGCCCTGGCAGTACTAGTATCTCTGTTTCAAAACAACGATCAAAGAAAACAGGTGGTAGGGATATGAACATTGTCTAAAATAGATGCTGGGAAGTTTTACCATTACTGCCTTATAGTGAACAACATCCTTGATGGGTAGAAATAAACACAGCTACAATGTGTCAAATACACAATGGCTCTCAACTGAAAGTTAATAGTGATGCAATAAGCGTAGTAAAATAATACAACGGTGGAACCTCTCAAAACAGACCCTACATTTATATTATGTCCTGTTTCACAGAGATTCCAAACGATGTAAACTGGACCATTCAGGAAACTTGTCAATATTCACACGATTTGGGTAATTTCATACTTCAGGACCTATGTGGTCTGCTTTGGAATGTAGAATAACATATAGCCATTTTCCCGGTCCAAATCAGTTATGGACGGAGATCCAGCCAGGACAAATAAATATATCCCATTCACTTAGGTTTGATAAACAAAGGGCCATAACTCTTGAAACCATATGCGAAATGCGGAGAAACTTCACGCTGCACAACTACAGGGCACTGACCACATATCCTGCAAATTTTTTAATTGTCCATACAATATTAACCAAGATCCAGCCCGGACAAGTCCCAAATCATGGCGGTTTCAGGAACAAAGTGCCATAACTTTTGAAAATATACGCGAATCAGGGGAAAAAACTCTACGCTGCACAACTACGAGGCACTAGCCACATTCCATGCAAGTTTCAATCCTGTCCATCAAATATCAATCGAGATATTGCGCGGACAAGAAATTCGGACGGAATGACTGACGGACAAAGCGATCGCTATATGCCCCCTTCTACTTAAGGGGGAGGGGCATAATAATCAAACTCACGCTAAATGTGCCCTTGTTGACGTTTGTCAGTGGTAGTGGAAATACAAACAGTGATGGATGTAGTAAGACCATATGTAGCATGTCTAGACCTATCACAGACTAATCGTATAAACTTGCAACTGTTCATTTGGTTTGGAGCTTCTACTCTAGGAAAGGGTTTGCAAGACCGTCGCACGTGGCTGTCATTTTTCTATAAAGTGAGACTAATCCAGTAAAGGGAGACTACTCTGCTGTGTTTGTTGCCCGTCAAATGTTTAGCCAGATTTGTCCGAGAGATAACGAGATAATTCAGCTCAATATGCTCCACAGTATTCACTCCAATTAGCTGAATTTTATTTAATCAACTCTGGCCACTTGAAAAGAATTTTGTAGTTTGTAACTCGGACATATGCTGACTTTTTACAAAACTGCCGGTGTTGGAAACTGGTCCCTTCCGGATTTATTCTCCGATAACCAGGGGTCATCACTGAAAACTCAACTTTCGACAATTGCCATTTTTCAATCATTTGTAGTAAATCGATCACCCCACCTCTGTTTTACCACTTCAAATATCACTTCCGGTGATCGATTTATTAGGGAAATTACCATAGCGACTTCGCAATTGCATGTACGAGAATTAATCATTCAGACTGTTTGTCTTACCTTTTGAATCTGTAAGAGATTTGACAGCTTTGACGACCTCCCTAGCTTCACTAGCTAACGATCTGGCCACCTGTCTTTTGTGTTTGGCCAAGTAACCAGGTGGTTTGTTGGCTCTGGCCGGTTCACCAGGGTTAGGATCAGACCTAGACAGGTACAGAGTATATCAATGTACTGATAAAAATAAGACCACAGTTACGGTCCAGAGAATCTGTGCATTGTGGTATGAGTAATATGGGTATTCATCTTTTGTGATATACACACAATCTAGTTGATACTCATACTAGATAATGTATATTTACAAACTTTTTTATAACATATCATACGTTTATTAACCTGATAAGAGGCCTCATGATGGGGCATTGTAGTACAATTCTGACATAGTACCGTACATTCAACTCACCTTCTAGAGATTCCATTCTCTTCATTCCGTAATGTCTCATGAACATGCTGAAGAAGAAACAAACAGCAATTTACTGTCACAAAATGGCCAGCAGTGAATTAATCAATAATGTGACCAATGTACACACATTCTACATATATTTGACCTGGAATTTCCCCTACTTCTACATACCTCGACAAACTGGAGAAGTTTTTCTGTGGCCACCTCGTAAGTTTTTTTGCCAATCTCTGTCTTCTTGAGTTGACAACTCACCACTGCCAGTCTTTTCTCCATATCCGGACTAGCACTATCCTAAAATAGTGAAACATTTATGTTAAATTTCTTGCTGCAAAATAATCTAGAGAAACACAAACTCTTGTTATGCTATGAAAAGAACCAATTCAGGGACTCTTCTGATCGGTTGAATGTTCTCCTATATTTCCTACCAGCACAGGAAATTTTCTGATTTGTTTTCATAAATCCAAATCAACCAATCAGCTGATGTGCATCATGTACTGCAGTATCTGAAATTGTCTACAAAGATATTTCAAGTCAGTTGTAATATGCATAATTTCCTAATCCCATAAGTGACTAACAATATTATCTTATGTAGACAAATCATCAGAAAATCACCGAAAATGAAAAATTTGAAAATCAATTTTCCTATTTCTAAGCTTAAACTTACCTTCGCATACCTTATTGCTATCGTGTTCCTACGCGATTGCTCTATTGTAAAACCTTACCACAGAACCAAAAGAAATAGTCCCTGTAATGCCCAATGCCCATGCGCGTGTACCCAGAACCCTCTCTGTCTGACCACGTAACTTCCTTCTTTCCTATTCAATCGCAGTGTGAATAACCCATCAGCGGGGAGGCTGGGAGGGCCATCACGGTATGTGAAGGTAAGTTTAAGCTTAGAAATAGGAAAATTGATTTTCAAATTTTTCATATTTCTTGCGCTGTAAAACTTACCTTCACATACCTTATTGCTAGAATATCATAGCAGGAGGAGGGAAATAGTGGTCAAAACAGAAAAGGTCTCAAGCATAGGCGAAGGATAAAACAGGAGTCAGCGAGATAATCAAGTGCCATAAAGACATGTAGCATGACGGTATGGCCATCGATATAATCACCCAGCCCTATATATATATAATAATAAGCGGGCCTAGTGAATAGCTGACAAGCACTAGACCGAAACCTCCCGCCCCCCCCTCCCCCTCTTTTTTTGAAAATTTGGGGAGAGCAGCCACTTACCAGATTTTAAAAAAATGGGAAAACCACTAGGTCTAGTGCGTTGTAGACGGGTCCGCAACAGACCGGGCAGCAACCAGGCGTCCCAGCGAGTAGATGTCCCGTCTTTGAAGCGTCAAATCCCGGAGGTAGTGAGAAACAAAGGTTACATTACTCCTCCAGTAGCAGGCCCTCATGATGTCTGACACGGATCTATTGGTCCATAGAGGCCAGGATGCCGCCATGGCCCTGACCTCATGGGCGGAGACCTTGGATAAAGTAGTTACCTCAAGTGGTACGTCCGTATATGCCAAACGAATGGTTTTGGAAAGCCAGGCAGATGTAGTATTTTTAGATATCTCCTGCTTCGCAGAGGGCCCAAACGGGATGAATAGACGCACCCGCCCGGCTCTCATATGCTCCACACGGGCGAGGTAGCAGGAGAGAGCTCTGACGGGGCACATGACTCTGTCGTCGTCAACAGCTGTGGACAGGATGTTGGACAGAGCCGGGATGACGAACTCTTGCGGAAGATTGTCGTAGAGTGACTGATTCTTAGCAACGAAGTCCGGGAGAGTAGATAACGCCACCCAGGTCCACTCAGGGTTGTATCTCCAAGACCTGAAGTCCAAGGCATGGATTTCTGATACACGGGCGGCAGATGCAAAGGCGATCAGAAAGACGGTCTTGTAGGAGAGAAACTTCATCTCACAGGTGCCGATGGGTTCGAAGGGCGGCAAGGACAGGCGCCTAAGAACCAGTGCCAAATCCCATTTAGGAAGCTGCGGCGTCGGAGTAGGCCTCTCCACCCGAAAGGAATGAAGAAGGGCGGAAAGGTTGACGTCGAGTGATGGGTTGACACCTGGAGATAGCGGACCTATAGCCGTCGACCGTGGCCGGAACAAGCTGCCTGTCATGAAACAGATGCAAAAGGAAGTCTGCTACCTGCTGAACAGAGGCAGAGGTTGGAACAATTCCACGTCCAAAACACCAGGTAGTGAAGGTCTTCCACTTGTTCTGGTACACCGCAGTCGTCGATGCTCTGGTGGACCGGACCATCCTTTCGGACGCTTCGACAGAAAATCCAGCCTCAACGAGCTGATGCTGGAGCACTTGAACGCGGTCAGTTGAAATAGACCGGGATTCGAGTGGTACAGGCTGGATCTCGGCAGACGAATCAGGTTCCACCAAAGCGGCAGCCGACGAGGCACGTCTATGAGAAGATCCTTTAGGTCTGCAAACCATGGGCGAGTGGGCCACCACGGAGCCACAAGGTAGACCACGCACGGCTGTGCTTGGATCTTCCGGAGGACTTGCGACAAGATTGCTGGCAGCGGGTAGGCGTATGCAATCATGCCGGACCAGTCCAAAGACAGGGCGTCGACTGCCAGGGCTGCTGGATCTGGAACGGGAGACACATAGGCCGGAAGTAGATGGTTCCAATGGGTGGCGAACAGATCCACATTCGGCGTCTCCCATATCCGAGACATCTGGGCTAGGATGTCTTCATGAAGCTGCCACTCGGTCGATATTATCTGATTCAGTCTGGATAACGTGTCTGCCAGTACGTTCAGATGACCGGGAATGTGGCGAGCTCGCACAGAAATTTCGTTGTCCCAACAGAGGTTGAAATATTTCTGTGCCTGATCCAGCAGTTGGGGGGAATGAGTTCCCCCCTGCTTGTTTATGTAGGCGAGGACTGTTGTGTTGTCCGTTGCTACTAACAAGCGTTGGTTCGTGAGGTCTGGAAGGAATCTCTGTATGGCCAGGGTTACGGCCTGGAATTCCAATACATTGATATGCATCTTCCTCTGGCTGTGGTTCCACAAGCCGGATATTGACCTCGAACCCAAATGTGCTCCCCATCCTTCCATCGATGCGTCCGTAAACAGTTGACGGGACGGCTGAAAAGGTAGGAAGGAGACACCTATCATCACGTTCTCCGGCTGCAGCCACCAGCGCAGGAGACGTTTGACATCCTCTGTCACAGGGACAGTCGGATTGAGGTGCCGTTTCGGCCAAAAGTTGTTGAGGTGCATCATCAACGGCCGAAGCTGCAACCGGCCTCGAGGTGTCACATCCTGAGTTGATGTTAACAGACCGATAATTGCAGCGAATTGGAGAGCACGTCTGTGCGATGCTGACATGAACGTTCATGTCAGCACCGACGCCAGAATTTTCTTCCAGCGGTCTTCTGGAGGTTTCGCTAATGCTGAAAGGGTGTCGTAGGAAACTCCGAGAAAGACTCGAGACTGGGATGGTGTCAACTCCGATTTGCACTCGTGAGGAAGATAGCCCAGAGCAACAAGGATCTCCCAAACGAATTTGGTGTCCTTGCGGAGTTCTTCCCTGCACTGATTCCGTAGTAGGGAATCGTCGAGGTAGAAGTGATACTTGAGACCTCTGGTGTGCAGGAATGACGCCACCGGGTTGAAAACTCTGGTGAAGACCCAGGGGGACGTGGATAGTCCGAAAGGGAGCACAAGTAACTGGAACTTCCGGCTGCCAACCAGGAAGCGCAGATACTTGTGAGGAGCCCTGTAGATCGGAACATGCAGATATGCAGCTTGGAGGTCGAGAGACGTCATCCAATCCCCCTGTAACAGAGCCGAACGAATAGATCGGAATGACTCCATCCGGAAATGAGGAGGCGGGGCCAAGAAGTCCTTGTTCAACTGGCGCAGGTTTATGACCATATGCATTTCGGTGGTGTTCTTCTTGGGGACCAGGAACACCGGAGAATAAAAGCCCGGGGACATATCGGTTGGTGGAAGTTCTATAGCAGCACCCTTCTCTACCAACTTGTCCACGGACCTCTGAATCTCCATCAGGTGCTCCCGATGCACAGGAATTCGAGACGCCTTGGGGGAGTTGTGGCGAACTCCAGCCGATACCCATGACGTAGGGTGTTCAACACCCACAAATCCGCCTGGATTGCCTCCCAATTCTGCCAAAAACTTGCAAGTCTCCCGCCTACCGGAAGCGCCGGATTTGGTGGAATTGGGAACAGCGGCAATGTGCGGTCTCGCCATGCAGAATGAACATCTGCATGGCCCGTGCCCTCATTTCCTGGAAGCTTTAGCGGACTTCCCTTTTCCGCCACCACGTTTAGAGTGGTCGCTCCCCCCTCCCTTCGAACCTCCGCCACATTTCGAAGAGGAGGGCGCATCCTTTTTGGTACCAGCCCTGGAAGAAGCTTTCTTCGGGGCCGAGGAAGACGACGTCGCGGTCTCTGGGGCCGATCGCTTCCTCTGTTGTGGTGCAAAATAGGAGTGCGTGGTCCTGGCAGTGGACATTTCATTCTGCAGCACTGGTAGAATACCCGCATACAGAAGTCCTGAGGCGGGGGACTGCTCCCTTAAGGTCGATCTCACACTGGACGGGGTACACCTAGGCAGGGCCGCGAACAGTGAGAGACGCCTTAGGTGTACGAACATAGCGGACATGAAGACTGAAGATGCCATCAAGTCCGCGTCAGAAAGAGGAATATCTCTCTTAGGCAGAGTGGCTCCAATGAACTGATCGAGTTCTGGTTCCTGTATCGCAGCTCGATCATGCCAGGGTGAACCGTGTACTGAATAAGACCGAAAAATGGGTTGCTCCAGCAGGAAGACACCAGTAGATTTCTTAAAAAGAGATCTAGATTCCTGTTGTCGTTGCCTCTCAGCTTGGGTTTTAGGAAGAGAGAAGGCATCCCGCATGCGCTCAGCACATTCAAAAACGGCTCTGGATGGCGGAAGTGATGTACGATGCGTAGGCTCTTGTCTGAGATCCGACATCGCAGTGACCCTTCTCGATTCCACAACTGGCGGAGGAGTCATATCCGGAAATAACTCGTAGAGGCGTGCCAATATATCAGAACAAGCTGAGTAGCTAGCAGGTCCCCCGCCAAAAAGCTTGTCTGGAAATGGGTTTCTCTCACACACGGGATATAATTACCATATATATTTTGTGTGATGGTAAATTGTTGCTAGGAGTGTGGTGTTGTTGATGTGAAGGAGATATAATTGTGAAGGACAATGTTGCAAATTGTCTATGGAAGAAAGGGGACAGGGTGATCGAGAAAGATCATCCGGTGGCATAGTTGTGCTGAAAAATGAGTGACTTTCTTCTGTGATCCCAGCCATCCGCTAAGTTTGAAGTTAATCGGTTGAATTGTTCTTGAGATATCGCGTTCACAAGATGGTTGGGACGGAAGGACGTTATGAGGGATGGAAGGACGGATGGGAAGCTAGTAATGTAAAGTCACCCTCCATATTTGAAGTTGATCGGCTGAATTGTTCTCGAGATATCGCGTTCACAACATAGTTGGGATGGATGGAATCTAAGATGGCTGATAGTGGCCATCTTGGATAACGCAGTTTGGTGAAAAACAATTCCAGTCATCATCTTATTGATGTGAAGTCACTCCCCAGATTTGAAGTCCATCGGTTGAATTGTTCTCGAGATATCGTGTTCATAACATTTTGGAGATGGATGGAATCTAAGATGGCTGACGGCGGCCATCTTGGTTAACGCAGTTTGGTGAAAATCAATTTCAGTCATCTTCTTATTGATGTGAAGTCACCCCCCAAATTTGAAGTCGATCGGTTGAATTGTTCTCGAGATATCTTGTTTACAACATTTTGGGGATGGATGGAATCTAAGATCCCAAGTTTGAAGTAGATCGGTTGAATTGTTCTTGAGATATCTCGTTAACAATATAGTCGACGGCGGCCATCTTGGTTAACGAAGTTTGGTGAAAAACATAAAAAATTTACATGTAATTTTTACATTTTTAAACTAAAACTTACCTTACTGACATATGCGTTCGTGTGCAAACACGGATTAACAAGTGAAGAAATTAAAACAATAGCACAGTTCATTTCTCGCCTAATCACCCACGCCAGCACTCAATCACAATAGATCTCCACTTCTTACGCCTAGATGTAAAGATCCCAAGCGGGGAGGTCGGGTGGGACCATTACTCTGTCAGTAAGGCGTAACAAAAAAAAATTTCTGTTTCCGGGAACCCGACCGACCGTAAGAATGCCGAAATGGCAATGCTTTTTTTTTTTTTTTTTAATAAATCTGCGGGAAGAGTTATTTCCCTTGGCCGAAATTCAAGAATAGTTATCTTCCTTATCGTCGCACATGTGCCCAGCGCACTGTCTCCATGCGGCATGGCCGCCCGCCAGAACAGCTCCGGTGTTGGTTTCCATCTATCCCATTGAGGAATACGGACAAAGGAATTATTGTCTGTTATTAGCGACGAGTTGTTTGTGAACTTATTCCATCGTTGTCAAATACAAGGCTGTAACTGCCGTTGTATAGAGTCGGAAGTACTGATTCAAGGAGCGCGAGTTTTTGATGGTGAACGAATGGAACTGTCAAATTTAGAAAACGAAAGCGTAAGACGCATTTCTGAGGAGTTTGGACTAAAACATTTTTTCTTCACCTGCTTGAACAATCACTGCGCAGAAAAGTCTCAGAAACTGAGTGCTTTTGACAATGTCAAAAGAGGGGACGTTACCAGATCAACGTCAGGTATTTAACAAACCCATAAAGACAAACTGTTCAACGATGTCATTCAACACCTGTCAACAGATCCGGGAAAAGTGGCAAATGGGGTGATTCCGGCAAATTGGCCTGGTGGGTATATTATTCATAGTTGAAAGTGTTTACATATATATTTTTTTTTTTCAAGAATAAATAACTGGAGTTTTGAACTGAGCACTTTCGGCGCCAATTTACACGAGTTTGTTCCACTGACAAAATTAAAAGTTACGCTTATGTATTTTGTAGGAAAATGAAATATGTTGTTGACCTGTCAAAAATTATAAATCTCATGCATAGGCTATAACTTGCCTATTTTGTGCCTTCCCCGCCGAAATTCATATTCTACTCATCAACACATGTTCGTCCAAACAGAAGGGAGCCATCCACAAGCTTGGTATTTCATTATTTTTTTTATTTTTATTTTTTTAATCATATGACTGCATATCAGAGGTATCCATGATCATTCACCAGGCGGACTATAATCCTGTCTGGTGCCAGTCTGAGCGAGTTCCACTGATGGGTGATCAAAGTGAAAGTGAAAGATATCCCTGATATGATATAGAAAAATTCTGCCGAATACCCAGAATTCACTGTAGTGTAGATTGAAGATGGCTTTCTACTGTTTGGGTGAACATGTGTTGATAAGTAGAATATGAATTTCGGTGGGAAAGACACAAAACAGGTATTAAAGTTATATTATGCATGAGATTTATAATTTTTGACAGGTCAACAACTTATTTCACTTTCCTACACAATACATAAGCAGAACTACAGTATTTTTTTTATTTCGTCAGTGGAACAAACTCCTGTAAATTGGCACCAAAAGTGCTCAGTTCATAACTCCAGTTATTTATTCTTGAAAAAAAAAATATATAAACACTTTCAACTATGAATAATATACCCTTGTTGTCAGACCAACACTTCTTAAATAACTGATTTTCTCGTGTAATGCAGACCGATCAATTTTAGAATCATGCATTCATTTTGTCAAAAGTGGTCAAAACTTGAGAGCTTCGGTGTAGGATCTGCCTGTCCAGCTATATTTACTAGTAGTGATCAGTTTAACTTTGTGTGGTATCTTAATGTTTTATTTACTGTTTTCATATTAAAGATTTTCTTTCGTTTAATAAAATATGTAATTGTTTCTTTATTTTCTGTTGAAAGAAACTCTGCTTCACAAACCGGTCCAGATTCTGTAAACCATTATGGGTACTTTCCTCACTGGAAGAGGTTCGAGAAAAAAAAAAAAAAAAAAAAAACGACCGACCGACCCTGGAAAATTTGAGCCCGTTACCGGAAACAAACATTTTTTTTTTTTTTGGCCTAAGGTAAGTTTTAGTTTAAAAATGTAAAAATTACATGTAAATTTTTTAAATTTTTTACACAGTAAAACTGACCTCACTGACATATGCGAGAATCCCATAGCAGGACGGAGGGAAGTCAAAGTGACAGCGACTAATGGCGTGAGGATTAGACGGAAGTCAGCATGAGACTTCATGCTGCCCATAAAACTTAAATAAGAATGGACTTCCATAAAGACTCAATAGTGACAGGGTCATATAACGGTATCGTAAACACTGTCCCTATAGTAAGTCCAGTCCTCCCAGGCTAATCGGTGCTGACCTAATGGAAGTTATATACACGTCCCCCCCCCCCTTTTTTTGAAAGAAAAGTTTTTATGAGGAAACGTGTTCTTCCCATTAAAAACCGATAAAAACACACAGGCCTCTAGTGTCTGTGTGCCGACCCGACCCCGGTGATCTGCTGCGCTGTCACCAGTGGTCCCAAGGAATACAGGTCGTCCTTGATGAGTGTCATGTCCCTCAAGTAGTATGATGCGAAGGTTGTGTGGGATCTCCAGTAACAGGCCCTCATAATGTCGGTTACAGACCTGTTGGTCCATAGAGGCCAGGATGCCCCAAGCGCCCTGATCTCATGTGCAGAGACATTACACAACGCAGCCTGCATCGATGACACTCCATCGTAGGCTAACCTAATAGTTTTGGAGAGCCAAGAAGAGATAGTGTTTTTTGATATCTCTTGTTGGCTCCGGGGACAAAATGATATAAATAATCGCCTTCGCCCAGCACGTAGTACTTTAGTGCGACTAATATATACAGTAAGGGCACGAACCGGACACATAAGATTGTCCGATTCTAACCCAGAGGATGGAAATCAGCTAAAGCTGGAACCCTAAAATCTCTAGAAGAGGTGTCGTGCAGAGATTGGTTCATCGTAAACTATACCTTTCTGGATAGTAATATTCCAGTGGGACCTGCATATGGTGTATACATATCTCGCTTAGTAGCATTTGCTAGATCCTGTGTTAAATGTGATGATTTTAATCAACGTCACAAAACATTGTTGCAGAAACTTATAAAACAGGGCTATTCCACCAAGCGCCTCCACTCAAAGTTTCTCAAATTTGGCGATACATATCGCATGCTGATAGCAAAATACGAACGTAGCGTGCAAGATCTATGGCGCTACGTTTCGTAACTTGTGTCTAATTCCGCTTAACCCGGGGCTAGGGGCCGTATGAACCCATGTACTTCAAGATCCTCATGGTACTCATATGAACAGTCACAATCAAAGCGTGACTGAGATACATCATTCTTTAGATGACGACTTTACAACGAATATTATGGATTAAGAATACTGATCAGCGATACGGATTTGATATTTTTTGGAACATCATGATGTCTTGCCGGCATCATTGAAAACTGTTGACCGCTTCTCTCTTGCAGGAAACAAGCCTATGTTTATGTATGCAATGATTGTCTTTTTGAATTTGGTGCTAATACTGTTATATGGAATATGGAATAGGTCTTTGGATTATGGACGCGGATATTCTCTAATGGACGACGGCTGGATTATGAATGACGGACTAGACGCTTGTAATTGGCCACAAATTCAGGAATGGTAGTAAGGACAACATAAGTCCATCGAGAATCATGCCTAATTTCCCTAGCATCCAGAGTGTGTAGTTCTGACACGCGAGCCGCTGAAGCCAAGGCTAACAAAAACAATGTTTTGTAAGATAGGAATTTCAGATCGGCCGTAGTTATGGGTTCGAATGGATGTTCTGATAAACTCCGTAGAACTAATGCTAAATCCCATTTAGTAAGTTTTGGTACAGAAACAAGTCTATCAATCCTAAAAGATCTAACCAGAGATGTTAGATTAGGATCAGAAGCAGGATTAATGCCCATAGAAAGGTTAATAATCCTAGATAAAGCCGATCTGTAACCATCCACTGTTGATGGCGCAAGACCCTTGTCCTGAAACAGGTATAACAAGAAATCTGCTATCTGCTGAACAGAGGCAGAACGGGCATCAATGTTTCTTCCAGAACACCACTCATGGAAGACCCTCCACTTCCCTTGATAGCAAGCGGATGTGGAGGATCGAGTGGAAGCGACCATTCTTCGCGAAGCTTCCCTAGAAAACCCAACCTCAGAGAGCTGATCCCTGAGCACTTGCAGGCGAGCAGATGGAATGCCTGAGGTTTGTGGTGGAAAATTGCTGACTTCGGTTGACGAAGTAGTTTTTCCCAAAGAGGTAGACGTCTTGGAACGTCTACCAGTAATTCCAGAAGGTCCGGAAACCACGGACGAGCTGGCCACCAAGGGACAATTAGATAAACGACGCACGGATGCGCGCGTATCTTTTGCAGAACTAGTGGCAGGATTGACGGGGGAGGATAAGCATAGGCTATTAGACCCGATCAATCCTGCGACAGAGCATCGACTCCCACTGCTTGTGGGTCCAGTACAGGTGACATATACAGAGGGAGTTGATGATTCAGGTGAGTAGCAAACAGATCTATCTGTGGTTGTTCCCAAATCTGAAAGATTTGACGCAGAATGTCTGTGTGAAGCTGCCACTCCGCCGGTATAATCTAATGTTTTCTCGACAGTGCATCGGCCAGAACATTCAGATGTCCTGGTATGTGTCTGGCACGAAGTTCGATATCGTTCTGCCAGCACAGATGGTAGAGAATCTCGGTCTGCTTCAGAAGCTCGGTTGACCGAGTTCCCCCCATCTTGTTGATGTAGGCTAAGACAGTTGTGTTGTCCGTAGCTACCAGAACCGACTGACCTTTGAGGTTGAGTATCAATGTGAGTATTGCCCGATTGACGGCAATGAATTCCAGAACATTGATATGGGATAACCTCTCCTGCGGAGTCCAAAAGCCTGATATCGACTTGGATCCGAGGTGTGCCCCCCATCCTTGCATCGAAGCATCCGTGAACAGCTGATGAGTAGCTTGAAACGGAAGTAGTGTTACACCAGGCATCACGTTGAGAGGGTCCAGCCACCATGATAGGTGATGTCTGACTTCCTCTGTGACAGGAATTTTGGGATTCCTGTGCCTGTGTGGCCAATGCTGATTTAAATAAATCATTAGTGGCCGTAACTGTAATCGGCCTCGAGGAGTGACATCCTGAGTGGATGTCAGTAGACCGATTACTGATGCAAACTGGATGGCAGTACGGCAAGAATGTCTGATGAACAAAGGTATGTCGTGACATATCTTGCGCCAACGAACTTCCGGTGGCCGAGCAATGACCAATTTGGTGTCGTACGCCACGCCTAGGAAGTTTCGCTGTTGTGACGGCGTTATCTCCGATTTTTCCTCGTGAGGGAGATAACCCAGTAGTTTGAGGATGTGCCATACAAATGTTGTATCGCATCGGAGTTGTTGTCTGCACATATTCCTGATAATGGAATCGTCTAGGTAAAAATGATATTTGATCCTTCGACTGTGCAGATATGCCGCCACTGGCTGAAATACCCTGGTAAAAACCCAAGGGGAACTGGCTAGACCGAAAGGCAGGACCTGGAATTGGAAACGGCGAGCGCCAACCATAAATCTCAGGTACTTTCGGTAACTTGGATGAATCGGGATATGCAAGTAAGCGTCCCGAAGATCCAGGGAAGTTAACCATTCCCCTTGAACCAGAGCGGTCTTGATGGACCGGAAGGACTCCATCCGAAGGTGAGGGGGTTTCATCAGGAAGTCCTTGTTCAGCCTGCGCAGATTTCTAATCATGCGCATTTCCGGTGTATCCTTCTTTGGCACAAGGAAAACCGGTGAATAGAACCCGGGGGACCGGTCGTTGACCGGAAGTTCTATTACAGCATGCTTCTGGATAAGCTTGTCCACAGAGGCCTGTGTTACCAGAAGATGTGCCTTCCGTATAGGTATACGGGAAGGCATTGGAGCAGCAGTAAGGGGTGGGTCCATTGAAAATTCTAGGGGATAACCGTATCGAAGAGTACGGATTACCCACGGATCCATCCCTAATGTTTGCCAATTCCGCCAAAATCCTTGAAGTCGTCCCCCGTATTGGGAGACTGGATTTCGGCGGGACCGGAAGTTGAGGCAATTCGTGGTCCCGCCATGTCATGAGATTGACATGGCCCGAATCGTCACCGGCCTTGCTGCTTTTTGCCACGACCTTTCCCTTTCCCTTTATAGTTGGGATTGGTCTGACCTTGCTGTTGTGGCATGCGACCCGCTGCTTGTGACTTCCCTTTTGGACCGGAAGCGGAAGTAGTCGGTCTAGGTTACTTGGCTGGGGGACCGGAAGTTTCGTTAGAAAAACGTTTCCCTGTCCCCGCACCACCCGCTCTAGGGGGAGGATTAGGCTTAGCCTTCTCCACCGTATCTCTTAGAGACGGAATAATGCCATTAAACAACAGCGAAGATGCTGGTGATTGCTCCTTCAATGTACGAATGACTATATCTGGAGCATAGTTGACCACTGATGGTAGGTAAGCCTGCCGTCTTAAATGGACAACCATCGCAGCATTGAACGCGGATAAAGCCATTGCATCAGCATTAGCTTTAGCAGCCACGTTCTGAAGATCCGCCAGTAATTGTAACTCAGGGCTACTACTGGTTGCTAACTGTGAATGCGACAACCTGCTCAACACAGTGGAAATGGCTGTTAAAAACCAGTCCATGTGTGAGGCTATGGCTACCCCCTGTCGCGCAGCTTCTTCAATAATAGAAGATTGCCTATCAGTTAACGGGATCGTGACCTTGGAAGGGACCTTATTGCCTTTACATATGTCGGCAAGATCAGGTTCCGGTTTCGCGGCCTTAAAGTCATATGCCGAATCATGAATACCGTACGCTCTAGACGTAGGCTTCTCCACAGGAAGTGGTGCCGAAGCGGAAGCCGGTCTAAAAAGTGCACGTTTTCCCGTTCTTGTAACACGTTCCTGCATTGTTTTAGGTTGAGCTAAAACCTGCATCTGACGCAGGAAGTGACGACGTCTGCTTGGTAATTGTCGACGGAGCCTCTGCCATAGTATGTAGACGAGAGGACGTCGGCGGTGGGGGTCGTGACATATTAGGGTACAACTCATAGAGAGCTTCAAGTACCTCTGAATATGAACGTCTCTCCGGATCATGATCACTGTCATTATCCTCAGTGGATTGACGTTGTGCGACCCCCTGACGTCTCATCGATGGGTTGGTAGACAAATCAATCGGGTCAGACGATGCTACCGGAAGCTGCGTCGGAACCGGAGATGGAACCTGAACAGTACCGGAAGCGGAAGTCAAAAGTTGCCGGAACTGATCTAGTTCAGCTGCCTGTTGTTCCATCCTTTGCAGAATAACAGCAGACAAAGAACCATCACGAACCGGAACCCCCGTATTGATTTGTGGACTATTGGAGACCCGCCTGTAAGGGGATGCAATAAGTCTACCCCACGAACCGGAAGTCTCCACCCACTGGGATTTGTCACAACAGGTCTCCTTATAGTGGGACCGGAAGGACGAAAAGTCCTAACCGGAACCCCAGAGTTAACCATACCGGAACCCGTAGGTAACCGGAAATGGCTGACAGGAAGTGGATAATGAGCCTTATGTGGGTTTATGATACCCGACTCAGAACCATTCTCAGTCATAACCTGTTGTGACTGAAACAATGCCATTGTGTTTCTATTAACGTCCTGGGACGCTAAGTGTGAAACTGGTATTGTTCCTGCAGAACAATAACCTCGACCCCCGGCGCTTGTCAACCCTAAGGTATTCAATCGCGGGAGGCTTAATCCTACCCGGCCTTGTGTGATAACGCCCGTATCTGGGGTATTACGCAAGGTCGTGGAGTTAACTCCTGGTAGGACCATGGATATATTGTCTCTATATCCACCAGAGGTTCTGCCTGCTGTGCTGAAATCAACAATTTCTGGTGCTAAACCAGAATTTGTTGCAGCACTACTTACCATGCCTAGAGCTGCCCCTGGAGCAACAGGGAGTGAAGAAGTTGGTCCCCGACCAACAAACAACACCTGGGAATTATACGATATCGGGATATTCCCAGCGGGAGTCCCATTAGCGATATCATTCCCAACAGCACATACGGGCGTACATACGACGTCACCACTCCTTACGTATGGAGTAATAGTGGTCCTCATTTCGGATTGCGTCTCGGTTTCCATGGGGTACACACTTCCGGGTAGATCTAGTTCCACTGTGACCTCGGCTGACTCTCTTCGTCTAGAACGGAACCCAATACCTTTACCCGTTTCTTCTTTTTACCTGTGGATAAATCAGGAACATTAGTACTAGTGCTTGGCGAAGTACCTTTATCTAATAAAGAACGTAAAGGGCCCGTCCAAGGACTGCCAATCGATGCAGGCTTCTTCGCCGTCTCATTTACGATAAAATGGGAGGGCGGAGTCATAATATTAGCCTCTGACACTAAACCAGGGGGAAGGGAACCTGCACGAGACCCGGTCATTAGACCTTCAAATAAGCCATCGGGCCATTGTTGACACTCCTGACATCTATGGGTACAATCACAAGCAATATTGCCTCGACACACAAGACAAACTGAATGTAAGTCGGTCGTTGATTTAGACTTCCCACAGACGGAACAGAACATAGAGGCCATTATTTATATCGATAGATATACTCAAGAATACTTCCCAACTTGATCTTTCGTTGCTTTGTAGACTTGTAGATGATGTTATCACTCGTTGTAAACGTAAAATCCTTCCGTAATACGCTGGAGCTTTACACACGATCTTTACAGTAGCTAGCTAAGTAAAGAAGTGAAGATCTATTGTGATTGAGTGCTGGCGTGGGTGATTAGGCGGGAAATGAACTGTGCTATTGTTTTAATTTCTTCACTTGTTAATCCGTGTTTGCACACGAACGCATATGTCAGTAAGGTCAGTTTTACTGTGTAAAAAATAATTCCAGTCATCTTCTTATTGATGTTAAGTCACTTCCCAGATTTGAAGTCGATCGGTTGAATTGTTCTCGAGATATCGTGTTCATAACATTTTGGAGATGGATGGAATCTATGATGGCTGACGGCGGCCATCTTGGTTAGCGCAGTTTGGTGAAAATCAATTCCAGTCATCTTCTTATTGATGTGAAGTCACTCCCCAGATTTGAAGTCGATCGGTTGAATTGTTCTCGAGATATCGTGTTCATAATATTTTGGAGATGGATGGAATCTAAGATAGCTGACGGCGGCCATCTTGGTTAACGCAGTTTGGTGAAAACCATCCCAGCCATCTTCTCACTGATGTCAAGTCACCCCCCAAGTTTGAAATCAATCGGTTGAACTGTTCTCGAGATATCGCGTTCACAACATTTTTGGGATGGTTGGAATCTAAGATGGCCGACGGCGGGCATCTTGGATAACGCAGTTTGGTGAAAAACAATCCCAGCCATCTTCTCACTGATGTCAAGTCACCCCCAAGTTTGAAGTCAATCGGTTGAACTGTTCTTGAGATATCGCGTTCACAACATTTTTGGGATGGTAGGAATCTAAGATGGCCGACGGCGGCCATCTTGAATAACGCAGTTTGGTGAAAAACAATCCCAGCCATCTCCTCACTGATGTCAAGTCACCCCCCAAGTTTGAAGTCAATCGGTTGAATTGTTCTCGAGATATCGCATTCACAACATGGTTGGGAAGGACGGCAAGACAGACGGATGGACGGGTAGCATTTCCAAGACCCCCCTCCCACTTACATGGCGGGGGACAATAACTGGACGGCGCTAGATCCGGATCAGCATCAAACAATGAAGCTCGTTCTTCCACTTCCGGCTGAGCGTTATTCACTGTCACAGGATCCGTAGAGGTAAACCTGGGCACAAACGAAGGAGGTGTAGGTCTACTACCCCACGAGAGATCAAGTGGTAGCTGAGGTTGGGAAATGGAAGTCGGCCGCATTGATGACACGGGGCGAGGTTGATAACCAGCCCACACAGGAACCGGACGTGGTGTCGGTGGTGGTGGTGGAGGCATCAACATGTCACGTTGAAGGGCTGCAAAATCAGCAGACAATCTATTAAACCTATCGGATAGGCTGGCAAAAATAGATGCTGCTGGTGGGCACTGCCTCAAGGAGGAAGTAAGGCAGAACCGGAAGCAGCCGCATACTGTGACATCGCAGGCCTAGCTGGGTATCTAGGCATATGTGGGTGAGCAACCCTAACTTGCCGTCTCGGTATAGGCGCATGATATGGCATAGCATATCTGACAGGCCTAGGAGATGGAGAACGGAAGTAAGCACATGATGTACCGGAAGTCGGTCGTGTAGGTATACGTGCAGGAGGATACACTCGACGAGGTACATCAAATGGTCGGACTACAGAAGCCACCGAAGGGTACAATGTAGGCCTATACACTGCCCCACGTACAGGAAGTGGAGAGTACGGAGGCGCAGCATAGGGATCAGCCGGACTGTTATACACCGATGATGCAACCGGAAGTCTGTACATTGATGACGTAGCTCGAGTATCATACATCGATGAAAGACCCAGAGCACCATAAATCGATGAAGTAACAGGAACATCGTACGTAGAGGCAGTCCTATAGTAGGATGTAGTAGCCGACGTCGGAGCATGCGCAGAAAAAGCAGCGGAAGTTCCGATGTAAGACGTTGATACCTGAAGTTAAGATGATACCGGAAGGTATGATGTAAGAGGTTGCATGTAAGCATCCGATATAATCGGAGCTACCGTAGGCCGGAAGTCGTAACTGGACACAGGCATACGCGGTAGATATACCGGTTGAGTTAGCTGCGGGGGTGCCGACAACGGTTGTTGTATAGGCGCCCTGGACAGTTTCGGTACATTCAGAAGTGAATGGCGAGACTGAACAAAATCGGAAACAGGTGTAATAATCACCGAAGTCTGCACAGGAAGTGGTGATATTACAGGTGATGAAGCAGCAGGCATCTCCGTAGATTTTGTAGACGTAGATGTGCTGGACCGAGATGTTGAAAGATTCTCCGGAAGTGATGGGTCCTTGACTAGGTGTGTAGCCACACTCTCCGGGGTCACTATCCTGAATAGAGGACCTTTGGTTGGAAGTGACGTCACAGATGTAGGATCAAAGGTAGCCGTCAAGGTCAAGGGCGTCCCGTGCAATACTTTACCTGCAGGACGCCCGCCATCTTTGTTCCCCACCTTGGTCCCTAAATAAACAGAATCAGTGCAAGGAGGAGGAGAAATAGTAACAACATTCGGTAAATTACCAGGCGAAATAACTCCCGTATCTTGGGTTACGGACATATCAACAGAGGCAGAGCGAGACGGAGAGGCGACCAAGCTCTCGGCCCTACTAAAGCCGGGCGGCGACAGAATTTCTCTGGCATAAGAACCGACAAGATACTGTTCGAATATATTGTCGGGCCATAGCTCACATTCCGCACATTTAGCGTACTGATTGCACCAAACACCTCGACACAGCGGACATGCTGAGTGCGGGTCGGTCGTGGGTTTAGATTGTCCACAAACAACACAGAAGAAGGACGCCATCTTTATTATGATTCAAACGTATACTTCCTGACGTTTTGTAGAAGACCAGGTAGGTATCCAGAATCACAGGAATTTGGAAATATTCCACTCTCTTCTCTAGGTAATATCCCAGGGAATCTCCGAGGTAATCCAAGGTAATGAGCTAGTCTTGAAACTTTTTTTACAGAGCACTAGAAACTACGTCTGACCGCTACGGTTGTAGAGGAAAGAAGGAAGTTACGTGGTCAGACAGAGAGGGTTCTGGGTACTCGCGCATGGGCATTGGGCATTACAGGGACTATTTCTTTTGGTTCTGTGGTAAGGTTTTACAATAGAGCAATCGCGTAGGAACACGATAGCAATAAGGTATGTGAAGGTAAGTTTTACAGCGCGAGAAATCTGTTTTTTCTTCTGATTTTGTTGATTGTCAGAGTATATTATTATGAGATAAATATGGCTTATTACTACTGGATCTTACCACTTTCTTAGCACCCTGTTCAGTCTTGAGTTCCTCAATCTCTTTCTCCAGTAACTTGACCACCTCCTCGTAATCTTGCTCCATACTACGTGCGGCCCGCTGAGCTTGCTCTGCCAAATGTACCTTACTTCTCAGGGAGCGCGTCTCGTGAATGGCACCCTGAGCCTCCTACACAATACAATAGGAGCAAACATTAAGCAGTACTCTGTCTTACCATTCAGTAATTTTCATAGTCTCTGACTTCTGGGCGGAATGTATATGCTTATAAGAGTCTGCTAAGGGGAAGGCTAACAGGCACCAAATTGATCAAATGTCAAATCATATAATAAGGGGTCAAAATTTGAATTTAATTAAATCATAATCCAGTTTGAGCACACCATTTTCATATGGGTTCTCATGGCAACCGATTTGTCAATAATCATGATGCCATGCTGTTTACTAGTAGACTCTTTCTGTTGTTTAGGCTGTTGTAGTCTGCCTTGTATGTGCACTCACTCTATTGGGTTGAAAACGTAGCTCTTTGAAAAGCCTTCTAACAGGCTCAGTAATCGCTGGAACAACAGGCTATACTTTCACTGTGTAACATTTAAATGTCTTCTGTTTGATGGATGTAACAAACAAATGTGACGTTAAGCTAAAACTTACTCGTCTAATCCGGAGTATTTCTTCTTCTGCCAAGTTACAGCTTTCTTCTTTCTCTTTTAACAGTGTCTACAAATAATATACAATACTGCTAGCATTTCCCAATAAGTGAAAAACAGGGACACAGGATGTAATATTCAGATGCAGAACTGCCATTAACATGGACACAGGATGTAATATTTAGATGCAGAACTGCCATAAACAGGGACACAGGATGTAATATTTAGATGCAGAACTGCCATTAACAGGGACAGAGGATGTAATATTTAGATGCAGAACTGCCATTAACAGGGACACAGGATGTAATATTTAGATGCAGAACTGCCATTTTTCTTCGCCATTTAGATTGGTATTCTGAATGAATAGTTATCAATCTCATTAGGTGGGAGTACAACAAAAGATCAATAACAAATAATTTATAAAAATCGTCAAGCACTCACCCCAAAATGTTTATTAATACTCAAGTTTTCATTTAGTAAATCATCTCATAAATCATACCAATGTAGAACAATTTTGCTTACTTTTAAATCACACATTAACCATTTTAAACCCATATTCTATCAAATCAGGTAGACATCTAATATATCGGTTGTAAATTTCGCCTTGTGACTGCTGCAATTTGAAGGGTATTGTGGTGGAGGGGGGGGGGGGGGGTAGAATGACACCTAAGAAGGAGAATTGTACTTTTAACAGTTTATACAAATATATATGGAGACCTCGAACAGTTGCAGTCAGCTACATGCAGCTTTTACTAGACTGGTGGACTTCGAAAGGTCGTCATAATTGGGGATACGCATTTGACGTCAGTGCTAAGATTCAGTGGTAAACAGCCCACTGCTATGGTCTAATGTTAGAGCTTCCCCTTACAAGCGAGATGTCCTGGGATCAATACAGCACACTGCTATGGTCTAGTGTTAGAGCTTCCCCTATAATCTAGTGTTAGAGCTTCCCCTGTAGTCTAGTGTTAGAGCTTCTCCTATAGTCTAGTGTTAGAGCTTCCCCTATAGTCTAGTGTTAGAGCTTCCCTTATGGTCTAGTGTTAGAGCTTCCCCTATCAGTGTTCGAATTTAAGAAAAATTTGAACCAGTCCGCCGGACTGGTGAGCCAAAAATGTAACCAGTCCGCAAATATTTTTACTAGTCCGTTAATAGTAAATAAAAGATGATGTGGGAACATTTGTCATCATGAATATTTTGTGCTCTGTGATGGTTGCTACTAAATAAGAAATTAATAATTGTGCATTTCTTGAATTTCTTGAGCGAGTGTGAAGCTAATCACAGACGACCAACCCCGTCGGCTAGACTTTGACGGCGACTTTGACTGCACGTGTCATCGCGAAAAACACTGCTTCAACAAACGCCATTTCAAGCCAAAAAATCAGTAGATTTCTTTCGAAGTTGATGGAGAATATGTTTAAAATTGTCCTGGTAAACATGATCAGATCGACTGAAGCGTAATCATGTTGCTGATTTCTCGATTCCCGACCTGTAATTGGGAGCTTTATTTTCTGAAAAGATCGCCAACCTACATTGCCATGCTGCATTACAGTCACACTTTACGGTATGCTGACAGTGTTTGCACTGCTTTACGGTTGTTGTTGTTGTTGTCGTAAAACGCGACCGTGGTCGTGATTTCGTTGGACTTTGCTGGAATTTTTTTTAGACTCGCACGATTTATTTAGACTCGGCCGGGTAACCGAAAACAGACATTTCGTTTTTCATTCTTTACAAATTGTGCGGAGATATCCAGAGAAATAGTTTACACAATGAACTGAGAGCTTTTTTGTTACCAGTCCGACGGACTTGTTGTTCAGTCACTCACACCAGTCCGTTTGATTTTTTACCAGTCTCGGACTGACGGACAGGTGCCAAATTCGAACTCTGCCTATGGTCTAGTGTTAGAGCTTCCCCTATGGTCTAGTGTTAGAGTTTCCCCAATAGTCTAGTGTTAGAGCTTCCCCTAGTCTAGTGTTAGAGCTTCCCCTATAGTCTAGTGTTAGAGCTTCCCCTAGTATAGTGTTAGAGCTTCCCCTATAGTCTAGTGTTAGAGCTTCCCTTATGGTCTAGTGTTAGAGCTTCCCCTATGGTCTAGTGTTAGAGCTTCCCCTATGGTCTAGTGTTAGAGTTTCCCCAATAGTCTAGTGTTAGAGCTTCCCCTAGTCTAGTGTTAGAGCTTCCCCTATAGTCTAGTGTTAGAGCTTCCCCTATAGTCTAGTGTTAGAGCTTGTCCTATAGTCTAGTGTTAGAGCTTCCCCTTACAAGCGAGACATCCTGGGATCAATACAGCACACTGCTATGGTCTAGTGTTAGAGCTTCCCCTCTCACAGCTATGGTCTAGTGTTAGAGCTTCCCCTATAGTCTAGTGTTAGAGCTTCCCCTATGGTCTAGTGTTAGAGCTTCCCCTATAGTCTAGTGTTAGAGCTTCCCTTATGATCTAGTGTTAGAGCTTCCCTATGGTCTAGTGTTAGAGCTTCCCCTATAGTCTAGTGTTAGAGCTTCCCCTATAGTCTAGTGTTAGAGCTTCTCCTATAGTCTAGTGTTAGAGCTTCCCCTATAGTCTAGTGTTAGAGCTTCCCTTATGATCTAGTGTTAGAGCTTCCCCTATGGTCTAGTGTTAGAGTTTCCCCTATAGTCTAGTGTTAGAGCTTCCCCTATAGTCTAGTGTTAGAGCTTCCCCTATGGTCTAGTGTTAGAGCTTCCCCTATGGTCTAGTGTTAGAGCTTCCCCTAGTCTAGTGTTAGAGCTTCCCCTATAGTCTAGTGTTAGAGCTTCCCCTAGTCTAGTGTTAGAGCTTCCCCTATAGTCTAGTGTTAGAGCTTCCCCTATAGTCTAGTGTTAGAGCTTCCCCTAGTCTAGTGTTAGAGCTTTCCCTATAGTCTAGTGTTAGAGCTTCTCCTATAGTCTAGTGTTAGAGCTTCCCCTATAGTCTAGTGTTAGAGCTTCCCCTATGGTCTAGTGTTAGAGTTTCCCCAACAGTCTAGTCTAATGTTAGAGCTTCCCCTATAGTCTAGTGTTAGAGCTTCCCCTAGTCTAGTGTTAGAGCTTCCCCTATGGTCTAGTGTTAGAGCTTCCCCTATGGTCTAGTGTTAGAGTTTCCCCTTACAAGCGAGATGTCCTGGGATCAACCTTGGATCAAGTTATTCTCTAAGAAGGCACCTAAGGTTATGAACCAAAGAATGACCAGGAGCCAATCTCAGTAAACTCAGATATAATATCATGGAATATTATATCTGAATTCAGCCTATATAAATCCTGTGCGAATTTGAAACTACTATTGTTAGCCAATGAGATGGCTAGCTTGTTGAAACAATTTCAAAATCTCGCCCACGGTAGCTCGTGGTATATATAAACATTATCCTGAAACAGTATCAAAATATGGCATCATTTCCAGACAGGATGCATGGAAAACCATATAGATCAAAGAGTTCACTCCCGCCGAAAAGCCTGGCTTTGTTAGGTGTAGAAAATATCAAAAGATTGTGCTGTGCGAAGATGTTAATCTTCGTGATGTAAACGTCAATCATAGTCAGAGAGAAAAGGTAGAATATCGGCGAACATTTCGCTCGCAGTTTTCATAGCGTTACGTCTAGATGGTATTCCCCTGATTTACCATCTTGGTTTACCAAGATTGGACCAGGAGCCAGCTGTGACAACATTTACTGGAGATAATAATTAAATTCGGAAAATTCTGAAGTTTGGGATATTATAGTTCTCTTTGAGATAAATATCCAGAACATACGTTAAAATCGGGGCACGAGAAAGCCTGGTTCCATAAATATTGCTTAGAAATGAAAAAGATGTCTGTTGGAATTCTGATCAGGAAAATTATAGTAATGTTGATAATAAAAAAAAACACAGTTCATCACATAAATTTGATGTGCACATCTTCAAACTCTGTCTAGTAAGCCTGCAAATTTCAAGGGACTCCAATGAAAACCGTGGGACTAGTTGATTATACAAGCTTGCAATGTACACTGAATTGTATAAAACTGGCAATAATTAATATCTCATCTCACAAATAGCAGAAGCACATCTTCAAAGCATGTTTACAAGACTGCGCAGTTTCAGGGACATCCACTCCAAACTTTAGGACTAGTTGATTATACTAAATTGCTAATGGTGCACTGTAATTCATGGCGAAGTCTAAAGCATCATAAATTCGACAAAAAAATGTATATTTCGTCCCACGAATATCAGGTGCACATGTTCAAAGCATGTTTAAAGGTGAATGCAAAGGTTTTTAGATTCTTCTTTTTATATTTTATATAAGTTGAATAATAATAGAAATATCAGTCTGTCCACTTCGCTTGGTTTAATTTGAAGTAGTTTGTCTGCTAGAAGCTTTTAAAAAGTTCCTTGATTGTGATGTCACGTCAGACCAGCCTCCGGAAGACTGAACGTTACAAATATTGACGTCCGGTCAGGTGGTCTGATGTGACATCACAAACCAGCGTCAAACAAGGGCAGATAAGCTATGCTGATTTCATTTCTAAAATCGGCCGGGCTTGAAATAACGTCTTAAGTTTTTGAAGTACTTTTCTAAAGCTACTAGGAGACAAAATACTTCAGACAAAACCAAAAGAAGTAATTAAATAGACCGATAGTTCCAACATTAGCTAACCCACAAAGAACACAAAAAGAAAATAATGAAAACTTTTGCATTTCACCTCTAAGAAGCCTGTGAAGTTTGAAGAACCACCTAACAAATCCCAGGACTAATGATTATATTCCAGTTCCAATGGTAGAATGTAATTGATGGCGAGTCCCAAACATCATAAATTTGAAAGAAATCAATATTTCATTTCACAAATAGTAGGTGCACATGTCCGAAACATGTTTAACTAGAACTCGTGGACTTCGAAAGACTGCCGTTATCTGTGTGATTTTATGGTTTTGATGTTTGACTGTGATCTTTAGAAATACATAGTTTTTCCTATTTCCCAAAATTTGATCATGTGTATAGGTTGTGTTATGTGTAATGCTTTAGTTACCTTTGACAGTCATAACAGGATGAAAGGTACGAAGCACAATAATTTGATAATTTATCCCATTAATTAATTTGATGCTTCAGAGAAAATTTTAATGAAAATCAGAGCGTCTGAAGTCCACCGACATTGAAACTACTGATTTGGCTTGGAACCTTAACAGTCAGTACCCAGCATGGAAAGCAATCTCGAGTGATATCCTCGTTATCCACATACCAAATCTGCAAAGAATCCGTTCAGGTTTTTGAAAGTTACCGTCCAGAAGTAACTATTTTTTTACTTGTCTTCCTGGTACTTCAGCTTGTCACCCCTTCTGAAATTTTTTTTTATCACCATACTGTCATGTATTCCAACTAGTTTCTCCATTTTTTTCATGCATTGTAGAATTTGAACACACGTTTTTCTTCCCTCGATCGGGAGACGTTGACGACACTGACAGATTTATCTCCTTCCTCTAGCTCTGCGTTGCCAAGATCAATGTCCTCACTTCATGATGTTGATCATCATCCTAACGCATGGCACGATCAAACGTAGAAACTTCTGCTCATAGCCATGCAATAATGGGTGATATCCGAGTATATTAGGGCATTTCCCAATTGGTCACATCTGATTGGTCCCGTGAGATCCGACAACGGCGCAATCACATTCATAAAACGAAGACACACCTCCAGAAAGCCATCGACTGAAATGATCTCTTGGTGGGCCTCGAAATGCCCCTATCACAAAATAAAAAGCATATCATTTTCCTGTGAACTGTCGCCGATTTTATTTTTTTGAAATAGGTAAGGTCGTTTGTAATATGATTTTTCTTAAGAAAAACAAATAAGCATGCTCCATTAGAGTGAGAACTAAAGTAGCTGATTCGCACAACTTCGTTTTTGTCTCGCATAGAATCCCCCAGTCTTGCGCCTCTGCACTCAAGTGAGACTGACATGTCTGAAATGCCCAGGTCAAAATATTTAAATACAGATAATTTCATTGGCTCGTTTAAATGCGGCGGGCATGTGACTTGATGCTTCAGGAACAACTTTCGAACAGGATTATGTCCCTCCAGAAATATATCCTTTGCAGCCGAGAGGTGGCATCATGTGGAATACATGCCGAATCATAGCGTTGAGCTAAGGACAGTCTTAAGCGAAACGTGAAATCCCCTCAGCATGCTAAGATGGATGTTGACTCGGTGGGCTCATTTCTCTCACCAGACTGTTCCACTATTAGGGAGTTCAGTGAAACATGTCAACAAAAGGTTCAATTATGAGATTAAATTTGTTGGAACGATATTTTCTTAAATATCATAACAGCAGGGGGGGGGTTAGCCACTTTTTCATCTATGTTAGTATTAAACCCAGAATAAAAACTTGAATTTGAAGAATTGAATTTTTGAGAAATTTTGAAATTGAGTTTTGCCCCAAACAATTGTTTTTTATCGATGGGAAAATGCGCGCGAAACACGCGCAAAAAAAAGAAGTGTTATAGTGGATAAATATTGAATTCTTCAAGAGATAAGTCGAGTTCCCAAATGAAAATGTCGTGACAAATAATCAAGCAAAATAATTGTTGTTGTTGTTGTTGTTGTTGCCTTCACTAGATCAACTCGCGAGTGCTACGTTAGCGTGTCTGGAGCAAGTCAAAATCGGCACGGGCAACGCAACGTTCATGTTAGCTGCCCGTGTTGGCAAGCATGATTTTCTTCCGATTAAAATACTCAGTGACAAAGTTTAATTCAGCTTTTATTCTCCGCAATAAAACGATCACTCCGCTCGTTCTGGCTATCGAATTGCTGTTGCCAGGCATGAACACTTGATAGAAATACAGGCCAGATCGTGCCATCAATCTAGTGCAGTTCTTTTTATTTATCCATTAGTTTTGCCTTTCAAGCTTCGATAACCACAGCGCCCTCAACGAGAAGATTAATTACATAAAGGGAGATCACTCCCAAGAAGCTGTCGTAAAAGTCTCGCGAGAGCCCATTTTACAGTATGCGCAAAGACATTTCCGCGCAGTTTTTTCGGGGGGATTTTGGATTTTGAGCTTCCGGTTTAGAATTTTACACAAACAATTTGGGCTTGAAAAACAGACTTCCGTTGAGACAGCCCAAATTGGTACGAATTTCTAGTTCAATATCTTCTCCACATTTGGCACTGTGACGTTAAGTCTCAACTCTGCTTTGTTTTTTCGCAATCTTGCGGACAAAGCGATTTTGGCCCCCATGAGACCAAGCTGATTCAATAAGACTGCGACGCTACGCGGCAGTCTTAATAAGCCTGCAAAGTTTCAGGAAAATCCACTCAAAACTCCAGCGCTATAGTTGATTATACCATTTAAGTTTGATACACAGACAGATGGTTGGACAGACAGACAGACAGACACAGACTAAAGTCTTAATGCTTCACGGCTACTTCGTAGTGGAGGTATAACAATATTGTCACTCATCATTAAGTTATTGGATAGGGAAATGACCACAGAACTGCAGTACACAATTTTTCCTTGGCATGTAAAAAGAAATATGAAGAACAAATTCTCATAACATGCAGAAGAAAATGAAATGAAATATTAATTTGAAGACAGACATTTCTACATAAGTTTAGGTCTGATTTGAGCAATTTGATATTTATGTCTTTCTGTCTCACATTTCAAGGGGAAATGGTTTTTCGGTAATATATTGGAACCATTTTTTTTCTGAGCAGTGAAATTCCACATAGTATCTTTATGTAATTTTTACATTTATATTCTAAAATTTTAAAGAAATATATTCAGAATCCGAGCTAATCTCCTATATCTCGCATGTTACTTTCAAAGCTCAATGACGTTGGACTTGCAATCAGTTGACACTGGCATCAACGTAAAAATTCAATGTGCAAAATTGTCAGGCGAATATCATTTTTGTTAAATTGAACCACGATTTTGTTGGATAGTCGTGACATCTTTGGATATATATGCATAAATCATGTTCGGATGATGTGCGAAATCTCACAGGTCCAAGAAGAATTCTGAAACCTGTTCCCTTGAAAAATAAGACAGACAGACAGATCGTGCAATAGTTGTGTTGTTATTGTTGTTTTTCCAATAGACCAAATTTGAACACTTGGCTTGTCAAAAATGGAAGATTGTGAAGGGTTATCTTCCATTAATTTACTTGCTAAGTTAATAATTAGTTTGCTTCTCAGGTTTTTGTTTCAATGTAGAATAAACCGTAATATATCTGCAACAAAATCGATATATTTTGGTATTTTCTACTGTCAAAATGTGTTGATCGCCAACTTGGAAAAAATAGAGCCTGCACATCATGATTGCTCGAACAAACAGAATTTCAAGCCATAAACTCAGTATATCCCTTTTGCTGTGCATAAGAGAGTTTAAAATTGTCATGGGAATGTTGATGGCTTGATTAAAGCATAAACATGTCCCTGGATTTGTGATTCCTGATCTGGTTGCAGGTGCTTTGAAAAGACCAATGCGCCGCCATGCTGAAATGTCATGTGCAGAATGTGTGTCAGATTTACCATTGTTCATTGGTTCCTTTTGACTTCAAACTCCCAAGCACCTAGAATTTGTAAAATTTGTCTCTGCTGGATCAGTCTGACAAACCAATCGAGACTTCTGTCTGCATCATGTGATACAGCATATACATGTAACAAAGCCCATTGCACACATTGCGAGGAGTTGTGAATGTATTGATGTCTGACAAAATATACAAAATCTGGAGGCAATTGTCTAAAATTTCGGCTTGAAATCTACACTTCTGCTCATCTGACATCACCTGGCCGAAAATAAAAACTGTCACTAGATTCGCTAGATTTCAAACATTCACTTTCAACCCTGAATTCTGTGTCGTTCTCTCCGAAATTTGCATACAAGGGGCACGAGTAGGTGAAATCTCTGGACTTGGTCAGAGCAATTGCAATAAGGTCAGGCGCTTGGTGCCAACCTTAATAAGATTCACACACATTTTGTAGAGTACCTTGAATCTTTCCACCTCCTGCCTGAGCTCATCCCTCTCGTTTTTGATGGTCTCAAAGTCTTCATTTAAAGCCACGTCAGGTATGGTGCTCATCTGTATATAATCACATACAAATACTTCTTGTATAATCTTCAATGTCCAAATATCTTTTATTGTGTTCTGTTGTTTTGAGCAGCTACCTAGTTTCAGCTGTATTCAAGTTTTATTCAGGTAGATATTAAATGACTTCTGATTCAACAATTTTCAGTTGGCCGGTCAATTAACATGGCCTCACTATTTAATTTAGTTAGGACCTATGTATGTATTGATTTTAAACTAGGGACACATCAGTTATAACAGCAAATTCAGCATTACAACAAATTAACTTGGAACAACTGTGGTTGTTATGAAGAGGGTTGGCTGTATTACAGTGTCAAAGCTGTTGAAGAAATACCTCAGGTTTGAAAGGTGGTGGCTCCACTATAGATGTCAGGTCATGAGCAGCAAATAGCATGGCACCCTGGCCAATGTTTTGTTCATCCAATTGCAAACGAAATATATCTCTTGCAACTTTCACAAATTCTACAATTGAAGACGAAAAGAAACTTTTAACATAAAAAACTTTTAAACTTTTATCATAGACAACAAAAAATGGCTTTCTAAAATCAAGAAAAACCTTGTTTTTAGACAATCTTAATAAAAATCCAAAATTTGATACTTAAGAAAGAACTATTTTCTTTCACCACATAAAAGTAGTTTTACTATGTTTTACAACTGTAGACATAAATACAGACCTCCATAATTGACTGTTCCTGATGGATCTACATGAAGTCGACTTCTAAGCTGTTGATGTTGTTGAGGAGAGGGGTCCAGTCCAAGGTACCTCAGAGCCTACAGGCAATGAAATTACACTTGTAAACATGTCAAACACACACAGGAATTCATTTGTATGGATACCGAGCAAAGAAGAAATTAAAACCAAGCTATCACAGACATGCTTGTCAGGATCGATGAAGTCTTACCACTTGCTTGTACAGTCACCTGTCATAAAATATATTGAAATAGTCCTGTATCAATTCCATACGTTTTATCTCCATACAGGCTCCATTTGTAGAACCCATGAGGAAAACATGACATGGATAAAATGCGTTCAAATGTGACTACATGTATATGCATAAACTTACAACTTCCAGTTTCTCAACTTTCAGCCTGACATGTGGGTCAAGTGAGAGCTTGCGTGATTGAGTCATGTTTTGCGATCTGGGCAGTTGTCCCCCCACCTCACTGTGGGACTGACCAAGGAGATGTAATGAGGGCATGTATCCACTGGAGGAGGCCAGTACAGGGGACAGGTTCTGGCTGTGAATAAACATGGGCTGACTGTTGTACACGGGTGGCTGGCTGATGGGACTCTGGAACCTGTAACCCCCATGAGGAACCACTTGTCCTGAGAAAACATACAAGGAATAAGACAAATCACTTTGATTGCCAAGTATCAAATATTAATTTTACACAACAATGCACCATATAAGGCCATCCTTAAAAATATGTCTGTTGAGCGTAACCCACCCACCCCATCAAAAATCTGCCAACCCAAAATTTTTTATAGGCCATCTGTCACCGTAAATGTGTTTTTTTTTCTTCAAGCAGTCCCTATGTTGTTGTTGTCATCGTTAAATCGCGTAGGTCGTGAATTTTTTCCGCCAGAGTTGCGCCGCTTGTCAATACAAACTTTAACAGTGGTGGAATCTGGGAATCTATTCGCACAAAGACTTGCCTAAAATGGAACTGGATTCACGCAAGACTTTAATAGCTTAATCAGTGGGTTGTTCATCCAGAGAGATTAATTCTATATTTCACAGAAATTCAAGTGAAATAGCTGACCTGTAATCAGATATAACTCCGCAATATCCTTTCATCTTGCTGCTATACAGAAAGTGGCAGTCTTCACATGTTTTGATGACGTAATGCGCGAACTAAACCTCAGAAACCTTTGCTGGTTTACTTCTTGGAAGCCTTGAATGCTCTCTGTAATAGTTCCCGATGGCACCAGGCAGTTCAAGTGTATTCTTCACTCGACTGATGGCACAATGCCACTTATGTTAAACCCAATAGGCAAAAAAATGAAGAAATGAATGCTAACACGCGGTCCTCACACAGAAAGTACTCGAGGGTGAAAATGAAAACCTGGGATGATTTGCATATCATTGAGAAGAGGAATTTTTAGGATACCCTTCGGCCAAATTCTGGTCGAGGGGTAAAAAGTCTGAACTCCAGAATTAAATCAACTCATTTATTCGCGATACTTACAATAGAACTAAAGAACCGCCCACATCCTCATCCAAAGGAAAATTTCCCTACTTCCTACCCACATTTGTGAACAACACACATATTTTTAAGGATGGCCCAATTCTGGTTTATAGAGGTTTCTGTGTACATTGAATATTAAAATTAACAAGGTATGGGCTCAAACATTCATTGTATTCCCTCCCCCAAGGTATACAAACACACACAAAAAGTCTGTCAATGTTTTACTCCCCCCCCCCCCTACTCCTGAACCAAAAAAATGAATTTTATCTTGAATGATACCTTGTGGAGTGGAGACCATGTTAGGTTGGATCCTTGCCCCAAATCTGTCTGCATGGCCCACAGATTTCTCAGGGTACCAGTTTGGAGGTGTGACTGAGTTTGTACCACCAGGTCTCACTGAATTTTCCCCAGACTGATCTGCTTGAGACTTGAGCTATATGAAAAATAAAATTCAAACAATAATACTGACAAACGTGACTAATTATTGACTAAGCTATAATAAAGACATCATCTGAGAAACATACGGTACCTAGCTAAATCAAATTAACACTGACCCACAAGAGAATCCTCTCTGCATCAGATTAGATGAAAGCTCGTGTGAAACACGGGCGAAGAGCATTTCCCCAGATAATTTCGTAACACATAATTTGGTACTCAAAGGGCTTTAGATCTCCCCAATTTGGGCATAACCCCTATTAGTGGTGGCAATTTTTTTTAGGATGGGACAGAGGGTGGGGCAAATTCTGCTAATACTACTTAGGCAATAATGACATTCACTGTAAATCAGGAACCTTCACTGATTGTGATCTATCACTCTGTCATGTCTGTCATGGTACCCATATTTTGACAGTGATGCAGTATGTCAGAGCTAGGAAATGGAGGGTGTTTAAACAGCTCAGCCTATACAGCATAATTTAAGTTACTGTTTAAGCAAGAGGCTGTTGGAACACAAGTATGCAAAATTCGCTAGATTGTTCTGAAAGACAACCACAGCCACAACAAATAGATTTGGAGTGTATCTTGGCAGTTAACATGTGACTTAACATACAGTTTTTGACCTTGAGAAAATAGGTCAATGTCAGTCCTATTCATTGACTTCAGGTCCATCATCAGTTGCATATGTGGTATCAATTTAGAATGCCTAGCTATATTTCATGTTATATCATAATATAAAGTATATAACCTTGAGAAAATAGGTTCAGTCAACTGGGATAGGCCTCTAGTCAGTCACCAGTTGCACAAGTATGATGAATTTGGAGAGCCCATCTTCACTCCTTTCTAATAATAAATTTGACCTCGATAAAACAGGTGACGGTCAGTCAATTTCATTAATTAGGCTTCTGATCCATCACCAGCTGCATATGTGGTATGACAAGAAAGATGGGCAGACAGAGAGACAGACAGACAGACAGACAAACAGATGACACGGAAAAATCAGTTCATTTTGGGGCATCGTTACATATCATCTTCAAAGTCTAAATATTCTGTCAAAATGCACCAAAACACACCATTTTACTTCTATTATAAAGAAGAAAAGCAACTCTGAGTAACCGAGATCACAATTTTATTCTGTATATTTCGATATTAGTTCCAGCATCTTAAGCATTCAACAAAGTTACAAACAGCTTCATATGCACAGTATATATACAAGGCATAACGTGATCTTAGCCAATACACATTTATGAATAGGAAGCCAGTAAATTATGTCAGTCAGGTTGGACGGATAGTAAAATGCCGTCATTTTCAGAAATTGTTAAATGTTAAGCGATGACCTGTCAGCGATCTACAAATGGTGTGAATCAGGTGTTACAATACACACTCCACAATTGTTGTAACTCGCATGGGAATATACAATTATGAAACATGCGAGTTACAACATGCGAGTGTAGGTTTCCATTAATTCTGATGTGGATTGCCAAGAAAATTATACCTATATTATCCTAAGATGACAGTCCTTATCCAAACTTCATGACATGTAGAAATATTCAATGTAGGTACATACCCACTATATCACCATACTTTATTTATTATGCCCCCCCTCTAACTAGAGGGGGGGGCATATAGCGATCGCTTTGTCTGTCCGTCTGTCCTTCTGTCCGTCTGTCCATCCGTCTGTCCGTCCGAATTTCTTGTCCGCGCAATATCTCGGTTAATATTTTCATGGACGAGATTGAAACTTCCATGGAATGTGGCCAGTGCCTCGTAGATGTGCAGCGTTGAGTTTTTTCCGAGTTCCGGTATAATTTTCAAGAGTTATGGCCCTTTTTCTTGAATCACTGTGAATGAGACTTGTCCGGGCTGGATCTTGGTTAATATTGTATGGACAAGTATGAAATTTGCATGATATGTGGTCAGTGCCCCACAGTTGTGCAGCGTAAAGTTTCACCTACGTTTCGCTTATATTTTCAAGAGTTATGGCCCTTTGTTCCTGAATTCTCCGTGAATTGGGACTTGTCCGGGCTGGATCTCGGTTAATATTGTATGGACAATTTTGAAATTTGCAGGATATGTTGTCAGTGCCCTGTAGTTGTGCAGCGTGAAGTTTCTCCGCGTTTCGCATATATTTTCAAGAGTTATGGCCCTTTTTTCTTCAATTTTTTTGTAAATTGGGACTTGTCCAGGCTGGATCTCGGTTAATATTTTATGGACAATTATGAAATTTGCAGGATATGTGGTCAGTGCCCTGTAGTTGTGCAGCGTGAAGTTTCTCCAAATTTCGCGTATATTTTCAAGAGTTAGGCCCTTTTTTCTTCAAATCTTTGTAAATTGGGACTTGTCCAGGCTGGATCTCGGTTAATATTTTATGGACAGTTATGAAATTTGCAGGATATGTGGTCAGTGCCCTGTAGTTGTGCAGCGTGAAGTTTCTCCAAATTTTGCATATATTTTCAAGAGTTATGGCCCTTTTTTCTTCAAATCTTTGTGAATTGAGACTTGTAGGGCTGGATCTCGGTTAATATTGTATGGACAAGTATGAAATTTGCATGATATGTGGTCAGTGACCCATTGGTATGCAGCGTGAAGTTTCTCTGCTTTCGGTTATATTTTCAAGAGTTATGGCCCTTTGTTTATCAAACCTAAGTGAATGGGATATATTTATTTGTCCAGGCTGGATCTCAGTCCATAACCGATTTGGACCAGGAAAATGGCTATATTATATGTTATTCTACATTCCAAAGCAGACAACATAGGTCCTGAAGTATGAAATTGCCCCAAAAAGAGTGAATTGGGTGCAAAAGTCAAAGTTCACTGATTGCTTCATAATTTCACCACAATATACTCCCAAGGAATGTAGGTCTCATAACCAGGTCACATTTTTGGATTTGGCGAAAGCCCTGGTGACCATCTTGCATTGAAACATCGTTTTATCACTTGTTAGTTGATACTTGGAATATGTATTGTGTGAGGCATGGCAAAAAAAGTGACAAAGAGAATTTTTATAATTATCCAAATTAGGCCTCCACCAACCAATAAACAACAGAACAATGGCGGGGCAGTGTCGGATTAAAGCGGATGGGGGGGCATACAATTAAGCAATCTCTGATTGCTTCCTTCCTGTGTTTGTGCACAGTTTACTTAGTTCTTGCCAGATAAGCAGATTATGTATTGTTTTCATCAATTAGAGTGTGTATTGTATTACCTGAATCACACCATTTGTAGATCGCTGTCAGCTCATCGCTTAACATTAAACAAATTTCTGAAAATGACAGCATTTTAATATCCGTCCAACCTCCCTGACATAATTTACTGGCTCACCTATTCATAAATGTGTATTGGCTAAGATCACATTATGCCTTGTATATACTATGCCTATGGAGCTGTTTGTAACTTTGTTCACTGCTGACGATGCTATAACTAACAGTGAAATATACAGAATGAAATTGTCATCCCTACTTGGAGTTGCTTTTCTTCTCTATTATTGGAAAATCATCAGTGGTTCCAATGGATTACTTCAGTTAGATATACATGTAAACATTTCCCAGGTGGGATGTGCCATATAGCAGGTATGTATTAGTTTCACTTCAAAAATCTTTCTACTTTTTTAGTTCAAGAAATAATTATCAACATTTGTAACTATGCTGTCAAAATGCAACAGTATGTGCAATTTCACATTTCGAGTTTCAAATATATTCTGGGGACCTCCACATAAAACAAAAAAATTAGCATTAACTGAGTGATAATTTGTGATTTTATTCATTGAAAACTGGCCAGAATGCATCCCCAGACATCTGGAAGCCCAGGGCTTCACAGCCACTGGAGTCTAAAGTAATGGACTTCGGAACAGGATCAAATTATTATATCAGTGCTGTAATGGAGAGAGAAATAGCACTAATTCTGGAAATGAAGTGTTTACTTTGTTGACACAAGTGGTCTACCAGTCCACTTATGTAAATTGCATTATGCAATAAGTCAACCATTACAGGTTTTATTACCAGAATGGTCAACATACAGGCCTCAATATGAGGCCTGAAAAGTAAAGCAGAATATCAGTGGTACAGTATATCTATTTGACCAAAATGGCCTGACTTCAAGCTCACTTGAATCCTTAAATTCTCCATACTGACCATCCACTGATGGCAGCATATTTCCTCTGACTGCATTTTAGTTATGTGTGTAAGCAGGGGTTGATGTAGCCTAGACTAACATATATTTAGCTGACTTTACCCTATGCTACATGATTATGCCAGCGCTAACAGCATCAATGTTCTTTCAATCCATTTTCAAACCATAATGTTAATAAAATTAGTAATTGTAAAAAAGAATGTATAATGAGATATAAATCAAGCATTATGTTGATGGGCTGCAAAATCTGTATGAGAGGTGGCCCTTCAATTTCAAGCAAAAAAAAAAAAAAAAAAAATTCAATCCTTTGTCTGACAAAAAAATAAACAGATGAAATGCCAATAAATTGTGCTGAAAACATTTACTGTCTATAGTGCCACCCAATGATGAACAATACCACAAACCTACATGATGAAGCAAAATCCTCAGATGTGGCCTGGGGGATGTAGATATTGGACTCAAGTCATGAGAATTTCATATATTTAAAAACATGCAGCTTCGCAAAAAGATCGAGCCCTTCAGGGTGGCACATCATTTGAGGTTGCATATCATTGGCAATGCAAATCATTTAAAATAACAATACATTTATTAAGAAATATGATTTCTATATTAGTGATGTTGAGGTTGGATTGAAGGAGGAAGTATATTATATAACTTCCAATAAAGATTACATTTTTTTTCGAAAGTAAGCTTACACATCCCATTGCATAGATCTGATAAATACATGTACATGTATAGTTAGGAAGAATAGGTGTGCAATTTGGAGCACGTTCTTGGTGTAACTTTGTGTGATGATATGTGAACAAACAAAGCTAATAACAATGCAATAGCTGGAGTAAATCTATCATTTCCAGCATGCAATAGGACACCAGCACTGTAGTAAATCCTCACATTTGTATGCAAATAAAAGAATGAACAATGACAACTGTGTTCAATCATACTGTAATGCTCCATAATAATGTGCACTGGTAACATCACTGAGACATCACAAACTGTTTCAAACTCAGTTTTAATTAATATAGTAAGTTAAATGTGTGGACACAGATATGGTTGTGCAAAAGCTTTAGGGTCAGCCAGAATTTGATAGCAAAATTTAAGGAAATGGAATCCTTCATTTAAGGCGACACGAAATTAAAAAGTAACAGAGGTTCCCCCGCCGGTTATTTTGATATTGTACTTCTGAAATAAAATAATGTCACCAAACTATTAGTAAATACTATAAAGGAATATACTGTAGGTGATTTGTTATGTATGCCTGTATATACAAAGTACACTGCATCTCGTGCCTAATAACAGGTTAGTATCACATATAAGAGATACAAAATTAGAAATTGAAATATGAGGGTATGGAGTTGGGCAATGCATTGAATACGTGTAGCATGATGTAAGCTTCAGGAAAATATGAGGATATGGCATCGGGCGAAGCTTAGTTTAGGTGATGGATGGTGGGGCACAGTGCCCTGAGGGTGGGGACATGCTTCCATGGGTGGCGCATGGGTTGAATAAGTGTTGGATCATGTAAGCTGTGAGAAAATATGATGGTATGGGGTCGGGCAATGCTTAGTTTAGAAGATGTAGGGTGGGGCTCAGTGCCCCAGGGGTGGGGACATGCTCCCGGGGTTAGTGAATGGGTTGAATAAGTGTACAGGATGATCTGAGCTCCCAAACTATATGAGGGTATGGGGTCGGGCAAAGCTTACTTTAGGATATATGGGGTGGGGCTCGGTGCCCCAGGGATGGGAACCTGCTCCCCGAGGGTAGTGGATGGGTTCAATAAGTGTAGCCAGATGTAAGCATTTGGAATAGATGAGAATTCGGGGGGGTAGTTTAGGAGACATAGGTGAGGCCGAGAAGTTGTGGAGAGGAATTTTCTAAGTCCAAAACTTTAACATTTTCTTGGTCCTGGGGTCCCAGGGGTGGAGACATGCTCCCCGAGGGTTGTGTATGGGTTCAATATATGTAGTCCGATGTAAGCATCTGAAATATAAGGGTTCAAACTTTAACATTTACTTGGTCCTGCAGATAGACAGACAGATAGATAGACAGACAGATGGACATCATTGTGGCACCTATATCGAGCTTTCCGCAGCTAAAGCTAAGGGCTCGATAAAAAATGGCCATTTGGCTTACAAGAGATGTAAATTATAACACTGGGAATGCTACGACCATGTTCAGCAAAATAGAATTACTTATCCCTGATTAACAAGCAAATTTCCATTTTTGTGAAAACAAAATCTTATTTTGAAATGCAAAAATGACTCTCCATGATTCGCCAACACCACCAAAATCTTGTCAGTTCTTTGCCTATCTTGCAAGATCATTATACCCAAATTACATGGAAATCAAACACGTTGTTCAGAAGATATGATGTTACACATGTTTACCTGCATTCATGTCTATAGCGCCATCTAGTGACGACCAAATGCCACGAAAAACAAGCGGGTGAGATCTAAAGCCCTAGGGAGATGGCACATAAGAGTTCAATGGAAAAAACTTTAATCATGATAATGGTTATAGAGGTTTTGTCGTTAAGTCAGATAATGAGATTTTGCATTTAAATGGCAATTTGGTTCGCACCGAAAGGGAATTATCATGTCGGCAATCCTATATTTATGCTTGGCAACCTAGATTAGAACAGGTTTTAAATATTTCTACAAACGAATTGGCAAATTTTCATTTCACGAAAAACTTTTTTTTTTGCAACGCAAAAAACTTGCCTTTATAGCTATGCCAGCTACACCAAAAACCTTTTCAGCACATTGACCATCCTTCAAGACCATTGTAATAAAATTTCAAAGAAATCATACAAGCCGTTCAGACGAAATCATCAGAGAAAGGTTTACCTATGCTCTGACTACAACGCCACATAGTGGTGAGCAGCGGGTATCGAAACACAACCAGACAAATTCCCCAGGCCTAAGGAGATAGCACACAAAGTCTGACTCGAAAATATTTAACGGTTTCAGAGATATTCACGTTTAAAGTCGCGGCGGCGGCGGCGGATCCGGCAGAGCCGTTTCTCATGAAAACATAAGAGCATCCACTTTGTGGAAATGCTCTAAATATACCACAAACTGAATGATCAGGCAGAAATCAGGAGTCAGAAATAGAAGTTAGTTACCTCTGTACCAGGACTGTTGGTCCCTGACCAGCCATTCTGTTGATGTGTAGTGTCGTAAACACTCTCTGACCGGGGGCTAACACCATCTTTGGAATATTCTGTAAGCAAACAATGTAGCAAATCATTTCAATCTGAACGCAGCACAGAAGCAATCAGAAATTGCTTGTATGTATGCTATGCCAATTATAAAGGGAGTTACAACCTGGACCAGAAGTACTGTAGTAGCATATATTGATGTGGAAAATATATGGCCCATAACTTGGAAAATGACTGAAACGGCTACCAGGCAAATAACAGACAGTCCTCATTTGCAGGGTACTATTGCATCTTCAACTTAAGTTTTGAAGTTGTCAATCAAATAATAGCCAATATATGGTAAGAACAAGCATTTCTTGTAGTTGAAGATCAAGGGCCACAACTCGGGGAAAATTACAGAAACAGGTAAAAAAAAATAGCCCATTGGACTTCAATACCACTCGGCTATCAGTTAGTGTCTACACCCAACAATCATGCATTGTAATGAATGATCTTTCTTTTACCCTCGGTAAACAGTTTGGCTATAAGCCAATATTCCACTGGGCCGAGCACATTGATACACAGAAACATATCTCACAATCATACATCTGGTTTTTCGGTGTGGGAGGAAAGCCAGAGTACCCGGAGGGAAACCCACGAGCACGGCCTGGGACCAGAAACCCAATCTCACATACGACCGAGCTGATGCCATGCGGAATCGAACCTGGGTCGCATTGGTGAGAGTCCGAGATGTTAACCACTGGACTAACCGTGCCCCCCAACACGGGGGGCAAGATTTCTTCATCTTCCCTTGATATATTGTATAATATCTCCTCAGTGTATTTTTAGAACTAGATTACCAAAAATGTGATCCAGTAGGGTTGACTGCAGTTCAGCTTTTGCCAAGGCCTTAATCAATGGGAAAATTTTCGCACTGAGGTTCTCGTAGAGCATGACCAAATTCTTAGCTCTAAATATACTCTTCTATATAGCTCATAATCAAATCGAGTAATTTTATCTTGGAAATATAGATCAGGGTCAGTAATCTTAAACAATTTTCAGGTCAATTCTAATTCTATAGGGAATTGGAATTTGGAGATCTTAGACTTAACATATAGAATTTGACCTTTAAAAATAGGTCAAAGTCAGTGATATTGAACAATTGTTTTGAAATTTATTCACCAAAATATACATCAAAGTAGTGGATACCAATGGCTGAAGTGCTGAATTTTTTAGAAATATGTATGAGTAATAATTAGCCTTCAACCTTATTCTTCAACAGACTTCAGGTCCAGCCATAAGTGGTATAAATTTGGACACTGTAGACATAATCTTTCATGGAATATCATACTAAATAGAATCTGACCTGGGTAAAATAGGTCAAGGATACAATTGGTCGAGGTCAATCATACACATAGTATTAATTTGGAAAACGTAGCTGTATTCTTCATGTTATATCATAATAAACAGTATATGATCTCCAAAAAATAGGTCAAGATCAGTCAACTGGGATAAGCTTCTAGTCAATCACCAGTTGCATAAGTAATATGAATTCGGAGACCCCAGCTTCAATCCTTCAAGAAATATAGCAAATGCTAAAATTTGACCTTGATAAAATAGGTTGAGGTCAGTCATATTCAGTCATGTCAGTACACCTCTGAACCTTCCCCAGATGTATACATAGTATTAATTTGGAAAGCCTAGCTACATTTCTTCATGTTAGTTTATACAACAACAGACACAAGTATTGCATGAACAAATATTTATTAATGAAGAAATATTTGGCTGAACTGTTTAGTTTGTCCGTCGCTAATGGTTATAGCTTGGACTTGAACCCATATGATAGCAATAGTAATTGGTGAACTACGGAGGTTCACGAGGTCCCAAGAGGACATGCGGTGACTGGAGGTCACAAGGTCGACATGGCAAGTGGTGCACTATGGAAGCTTCCAAGGTCCATAAGGACATGTAAATTAGTTCACAAGGTCCAAGAGGACGAGCGATTGTACCGAGATGACTACAAAGATTTACTTAATTGTATAATAAACATTTTATGCCAGACAGTTAATGTCTGGGATAACATGATACCCCAAATGAAGATGCGAAGCATATGAATACCCCAATTAAGGAAATGATGTTATTGGATTGCCATAAGATCACCGGTAAGAGTATGTAAGTGTGCATTACCACAATGAATAAAAGTCCATTGTTCATGAATTTGAGATGCTGTCATGTTATCATTTAAAATCCGAATACATTAACGCGAGACAGCTACACCATACGAGTCAATAAGACACTTCAAATCTGATATCAATTATTCTATCAATAATCAGTATGCCCAAGATACATGTAAGCTGTTCATAACCCAACGGCCCTAATGCATTGTGTTACCAATTACATGCACAGGAATTAAAGTCGCATTGAAATGGCTATATGAGCAAATTGACAAGTAATAAAACCCATGATGCAGATATGTTCATGTTATTACATAGGAATACAATCATAGGAATCACCTGACCAATATACCACAATGAGAAATTACGGGGAGACGGTTTGTCATGTACCAAAATTTAGGTCAAGATCAAGTCAAGGTCACTATGGCCCCAGAATCAAGAAATCTTTCAAAAAAAAAAAAATTCTGTGTCAGTAGATACATTAGGGGGCACAAAAAATCATGATTTTTAACAATTTCACGATTTCGGGGTCACAGTGACCTTGACCTACATTTTGGTAGGTGACACATCGTGTCCCCCGAATGTATCTACTGACACAATTTTTTTTTAATTTTTAATAATTTCCTGATTTTGGGGTCACAGTGACCTTTGACCTTGACCTATTTTTTGGTATGCGACACTTCATTTCCCCCTATTGAATTCACTCACAAAAAATTAGAAATTATTAATGATTTTCTGATTTTTCAGTCACACTGACCTTTGACCTCTGACCTCGACCTACATTTGGTATGCAACACATCGTTCCCCCCGGCCCCTAGGGCATCCATTCACCAAAAATTAGAACTGTAGATAGAAAACTGTCAATGATCAATGATTTCCTGAATTTTGGCAACAGTGACCTTTGACCTCTGACCTCGACCTCAACTTTTGGTATGCGACACATCGTCTCCACCTAGCGTATCCACTCACAAAAAATTGCAACTGTGGATAGAAAACGTTCACAGATATAGACCAGACACGAACACTTCAGTGATTTCCTGTTTTTTAGGCCAGTGACCTTTGACCCCCGACCTCGAACTTCATTTTGGTACGCGACACATCGTCTCCCCATAGGATATCCACTAACCAAAAATTGGAACTGTAGATAGGAAACTGTCCAACATATAGACCGGACACGAGAACCGGACAGACGGATGGAAACTGTCATCACATAATACGTCCGCCTTTTGGCGGGCGTATAAAAATCATTGAAATGAGTAATAAAACTGACAGTGCACATCAGCAAGGTACTAAGCTACTTCCACATAAGTTTTGAACTCTTTCATAAATTATAATGTCCAAGAGTCAGTGAACACTTATCATAGAAAATATGTTTCGAAACTTTCACAAACAGGACAACTGAAACATGATCTACTTGGAACGACTGTACAGAAAGTACCAACATCAAGCAGAGCTAACACAATACATGTGGCATTCTGGACAAAGTCTGATGTTGTTAAGGGCATCAATTTAAGTGAAGGAAAGTTTCATTGAGGTTCTGTTGGAGCTTGACCGAATTCATAAATAAATAACAATTCTCTCATTTTTTGTTGATATTAGAGTATAACATTACCAGGTATAGAAGGTGTGGCTGCCCTGGATGAAGCCTTACTGGAGGCCTTACTGTGAGTCTCTGTGGGCACAGGTGTACAGTTGTGGCTAAGACCATTCTGCCTCTCCAATACTTCGAGAAACTCTTCTCTGAAAATAAGTTTAACTTTCGCTTGAAATTCTTTTCTATTCACAAGATTCTCAGTCTTAACCAGCAATGTGCTGTAAGGGGAGATTCTTTTCTCATTCATGTGGTGCTACTTCAAGTCATCCGTTGCACATTGTGTTGAAAGGTACCACCCAACAGATTTATGATACTTTAGACTATGTATATACTATTACTCGTGGTGTAAAAAGTCCTCTTCTCCAAATACAGGGGAGGGGGGAAAAACCCCCTACCTACCTACCTACCGACTGTCAATTTTCCAAGTCTGTGTTACAGGAAACACAAATAGAGTTAGAGGATCTTACCTGGCCTGTGTGTGACCTAGTTAGATCTTACCTGGCCTGTTCATCTCTACTTATCACCATCTCCACATAGTTAGAGGATCTGACCTGGCCTGTTTGTGCCCTAGTTAGATCTTACCTGGCCTGTTCATCTCTACTTATCATCATCTCCACATAGTTAGAGGATCTTACCTGGCCTGTTTGTGCCCTAGTTAGATCTTACCTGGCCTGTTCATCTCTACTTATCACCATCTCCACAGAGTTAGAAGCAGACGCCTGCCGTAGTATGGATACAGCCCTACAGAGAAAACACAATTGCTGGTCATGACTTGATTATGGTTATACATCAGTATAGAACATGAAGTAGCACCTAAAAGGGGAACAGACCCCTCAGCCTTAAAAACATTGTCTGCTCAAGAATTTTGAACATTGGGGTTCAGGCTTCACTGAGGTACTATGCGGTATACCAATTAATGTCCAAACATCCAGACATCAAGGTGAAGGAAGAAGGGCCATAACTATGAAGAAAATCATTGAAAATGGGTACGAAATCTGAGATTGCACACTGGCAAGGTACTACCAAGCATCTTCCATGTTAAGTTTTGAAGTTGTCCATCAAATAGGAAGCCGGTTATGGGCCAGATAAGAAAACGTTAACAGGCAGGGTATCGGGTGGAAAATCATCAAAACGGTTATGACACCTGACTGGACTTCTGCACGGAACTAAGTCTTCCATCCAAGTTTCGAAGGTGTGCATCAATTAGTAAGCAAGATATGGACAGAACAAGAAATTGTTGACTGACAGGATAAAGGGCCATAACTCATCAAAATGCAAAGAATACAGATGATGCACATCCGCAAGGTACTGCCTCAGATATGTACTGACCAAGAAATCATTGTCTGACAGGATAAATGGCCATAACTCTGTGGAAAATCGTTGAAATACATAAAAAGCCTGACAGTGCACATCTGCAAGGTACTAGGCATCTTCCATGTAATGTTTCGTAGTTGTCCATCAAGTATAGTTACCGAGATATTGCGCAGACAAGAAATTATTGTCTGACGGTATAATGGTTCATGTGAAAAATCAGAGAAATGTATAAAACAACCGGACAACGCAACTTGGCAAGGTACTAATAGCACCTTCCACGTAATTTTCGCAGTTGTTCACCGAACAAGGAACTGTTGATCACCATCTTAACTGCCCATGACAAGAGCCCATAGCCTGATCAGCTCAAGGATAAAAAATATTATTTCCAACAAGGCCAAAACATATCTCTCACTCATATGTACCATACATGATTCAGCAGCAAAACAGCACTAAATATTTCAATTTGAAGCCATTTCATTCTCAAAGGGCAATCTCGTACATGACACATTCTCATTATGATCTATTGATGAACTGTGACATCAGTGCATTTCATTTCAATGACAACTGATGAAGACTGCAAGACAGGTTATCAAGCAGTAATGGTTTTTACACGGAAATACTGGAAAGATTCCACCAAGGTACAAATATATGAAATGCTGAAGGAGTAATGGACGCCGTACATACAAAGTACAACTGTAACAGACCTTTCATTAGTCACCCCCTCCAGGCTGTCACGGTTCACCTCCAAGATTTGATCACCATTCTGCAGATGACCTGAACAGAGAAATTCAGAATTTCAAATAGACCATCTTGTACAAATGTCTACACAGTGACAGATACTACTTTTAGCTATAAAGCCACATAACCCAAAAATTATCTACAAAGAGTTTCAGTCAATCTGCATGTCGATGGCCCAACGCTCAACACTCGTTCATTGAATGAAAACAAGCTGAGTAGCTAGCAGGTCCCCCGCCAAAAAGCTTGTCTGGAAACGGGCTTCTCACACACACGGGATATAATCACCATATATATTTTGTGTGATGGTAAATTGTTGCTAGGAGTGTGGTGTTGTTGATGTGAAGGAGATATAATTGTAATTGTGAAGGACAATGTTGCAAATTGTCTATGGAAGAAAGGGTAGGGTGATCGAGAAAGATCATCCGGTGGCATAGTTGTGCCGAAAAATGAGTGACTTTCTTCTGAGATCCCAGCCATCCGCTAAGTTTGAAGTTAATCGGTTAAATTGTTCTTGAGATATCGCGTTCACAAGATGGTTGGGATGGAAGAACGGTATGAGGGACGGAAGGACGTTATGAGGGATGAAAGGACGGATGGGTAGCTAGTGATGTAAAGTCACCCTCCATATTTGAAGTTGATCGGCTGAATTCTTCTCTCGATATTGTGTTCACAACATAGTTGGGATGGATGGAATCTAAGATGGCTGATAGCGGCCATCTTGGAACTACGCAGTTTGGTGAAAAACAATTCCAGCCATCTTCACAATGATTGTTGCTAAGAGTGTGGTGTTGATGTAAAGGAGATGTAATAAATTGAGATATGTCAGTGTCGAGTGCTATTGTTCAGGCGGCTGATTATTTCATGATCTGAGAAATAAAAGATTTAAAATATTTAATGTAAACATCTTCCATACATATTAATGTGACCTTTTCTTTCATCGAAAATTGTAGAATGGTACTTGATAATCAAAATGGTATGGAGGCCCATGTGATGTAGTGATCTGTGTAAGGAAGGGGAAAGACTCCAAATGTGGCACATTCAAGTGATGTGAAAATGAGGTCAAGAGTTCCTCCATGGTGGTGGGTGGGGTGACTAATCAACTGGCTGAAGTTGAGCTGTTCACAGAGGTCATCTTCTTATTGATGTGAAGTCACTCCCCAGATTTGAAGTCGATCGGTTGAATTGTTCTCGAGATATTGTGTTCATAACATTTTGGAGATGGATGGAATCTAAGATGGCTGACGGCAGCCATCTTGGTTAATGCAGTTTGGTGAAAATCAATTCCAGTCATCTTCTTATTGCTGTGAAGTCACCCCTCAAATTTGAAGTCGATCGGTTGAATTGTTCTCGAGATATCGTGTTCACAACATTTTGGGGATGGATGGAATCTAAGATGACTGACAGCGGCCATCTTGGAAGATGCAGTTTGGTGAAAAACAATCCCAGCCATCTTCTCACTGATGTCAAGTCACCCCCTAAGTTTGAAGTCAATCGGTTGAACTGTTCTCGAGATATCGCGTTCACAACATTTTTGGGATGGTTGGAATCTAAGATGGCCGACGGCGGCCATCGTGGATAACGCAGTTTGGTGAAAAACAATCCCAGCCATCTTCTCACTGATGTCAAGTCACCCCATAAGTTTGAAGTCAATCGGTTGAATTGCTCTCGAGATATCGCGTTCACAACATTTTTGGGATGGTTGGAATCTAAGATGGCCGACGGCTCCTGATTTTGAGATCACAGTGACCTTGACCTACATTTTGGTTCATGACACATTGTCTCCCCTACTGTACCTACTGACTCAAAAAAAAATTATTCATTTTCTGATTTTGTGGTCAATGACCTTTGACCTTGACCTAAATTTTGGTATGCGACATCTTTTCTCCCTAATAAATCCACTCATAAAAAAATCAGCAATTTTCAATAATTTCCTGCTTTTCAGGCCACAGTGACCTTTGACCTCTGACTCCGACGTACATTTGGTATGCAACTCATTGTCACCCCCAAGGGTATCCACTCACCAAAAATTGAGACTGCATAGAAAACTGTCAATGATCAAAGATTTCAATATTTTTAGGACAGTCATCTTTGACCTCTGAACCTGATCTTATTTTGGTATGCGACACATCGATAATTTTCACTTAGTGTATCCATTCAATAAACAATTGCAACTGTGAACAGAAAACTGTCATAGATATAGACCGGACATGAACGGTTCATTGATTCGAGTGACCTTTGACCTTGACCTCCGTTTTTATGCGCGACAGATCGTCCGCCCCTAGGGTATCCACTCACACAAAATTGGAACTGTATATAGAAAACTTGTCCCACTAGTCAAGGAGCAAGACCCAGGAGAAAAAGGTCTTTCTCAACCCACACCACATACAAGGTCTGTTTGCATATTCTGTTACATCAACCTCTCTGGAGCATTTCTAGGGTGGGTGTCACTTGAAATTGTGGTATTTCATCAATGGGGGAATGTGATAGAGGGTGGGTTGCTTTAAACGATTGTATCTTTTGAACTCGTTCATTCAAATTATTATACGATGCATGGATGTAAAGAGAAGAGATTGGTGCATACATATAAATTACTATCAGTGGAGTATTAGTCGAAATGCATATGTAGAATCCCATCATGCAATAAACATGTAGTAGAATTCACCTGGCAAATCGAAAAAGTGTGTTTGTGGCTTTGTATTTCTCTGTTTGCTGAATGTCTGTTGAATGAATAATTTTTGTGCCGTTCTCTGTCGAAAATATATTATTTATGATATTGAGACAGTTTTCCTGTTAAATATAAATAGCCAGACCGCATTGGCAAAGAACTTATCCTAGCAACCTATGGTTTGCACATGTACCAATTTGAAGAGTAATGAATTTCTGCTGATTGTTATAATAACATTTCTTTTCGTTTCAGGTAGCTGAACAGTTCAGGAAGTACCGGGACGTTCATCTTAAAGTATCTTCATCTGTTTCTAATTTGTCTTCTGGGCTACAGACTCATGTCCATGAGAAATTAAATCTGGTATTTCGTAGATTTGATTGACCGGTAAAAGTGCAGACATGGATGACGATACCAGTAGTGCTTGTGTTCTTCCCGTTTTGCCGCGACCAAAACGGAGAAAGAGAACAAACTATGACAAATGTGTACTCTGTCAAGAAGATTCAAAGGATGTTCTTCGAAAGGGACAGAGCACTTCCATAGAGAAGCTCGTTTCTGCACTGCAGTGTAGGCAAGATGAGCGCTATGAGCGACTTTTTTTCCAGATTTACAGAAACTACAGACCATGGATGTATTCTGGCATTCAAATTGCTACAAGTCCTGCACTAGCAAACACAATATCGATATTATTGCGAAGAGAAGAGGACCCTCTCCGTCGCCGTCTGAAGCTTCGGGATCGGATACAACGGACGCAGATCAGCTAGGGAGACGGCCCAGATCACAGTCAAGTCTTGTAGACTGGTCAAAGTGCATGTTCTGCAGGAATAAATCCCACAAAAAAAGTGACAAAAATGCTGAATGCTAGTACATTTGAAGTGTGCCAATATATCATGGATTCTTCTGAAGCTTTAGGTGATGAAGATATGTTGCATATAATAATGCATGGAGTAAACGGCGACCTTGTGGCAGCTGAAGCCAAGTATCACAAACTATGCTTTTCACTATCTGATTCCTTTGATGCAGCCCAACGTATTCGAGAAATTCCACAAAATTTATTCGATGAAGGCTATCGCTTTGTTTCCTTCGATGTCGAATCGCTGTTCACCAATGTGCCTCTGAGGAAAGTAGTGAATATCATTCTTGACCGTATATATAAACAGAAGGTAATTACAACCACTATCCGAAAGACTACCCTGAAAAAACTGTTGATGGACTCCTGTACTAAAACCCCATTCTCGTTCAACAATGTATTGTATCAGCAAGTGGACGGTGTATCGATGGGTTCCCCCCTAGGGCCGACCCTCGCCAACATCATCATGACTGAACTAGAAAAGACAGTGGTGGATAAACTGGTCCAAGATGGAACGGTTAAATTCTACTGCAGATATGTGGACGACACACTTGTTCTAGCCAAACCTGCTGATTTCAACTCAATCTTGACGGCACTGAACACTTTCAACCCACAGCTCAAGTTTACCCACGAGACATTTGACGCTTATGCTGATGTACATTTCCTCGATATCAAAATCTGCAATGGAATGACAACCTCAATATACCGAAAATCCACTTGTACCGGCCAGTATGTTCATTTCGACAGCTTTCAACCTTGGACTACAAAAACTGCTTGGATACGGGCACTTATAACTAGAGCTCACAAACTTTGTAGTACTGTTTCGCTATTCAACAATCAGTTGAGTGTTATTAAAGACTTTATGTCTTGGAATGGCTTCCCCAAAGCTACAGTTGAAAAACTTGTCAAAAAGTTCACCACCCGTTTGGCTTGTGCGCCTCGAGATAAACCTAAAGACGACATACCTAAAATCTGGCTTAAATTCCCTTACGTTGGTCCTCAGGGAGAACGAATAGTCAAACGATATTTAAGCAAAATTCGCAGACTTCTCACAAAGCCAGTGAAGATCATTGTTCATTGGAGAACCACTAAAGTCAGTGCAATTATCAACATTAAAGACAAGACTCCGCATGAATTTAGAAGTGATATTGTGTACCAATTTACCTGTCCTGGTTGTAATTCTAGTTACATCGGAAAAACTGAGCGTTGTCTTGAAACACGACTAAAGGAACATAGTAAAGGCAACAGCGAAATCCATTCTCATTTGTTCAGTTGTGAGCACTTCCAACATATTAAAGACCTACTTGATTTACCTAATAGATTAGAAGGTATTCCATATTGCCCATTGTCCTCAGTCTTATTGTCTAACACTAAAGTTATCGACTCCGCGGATCACTGGAATGTCTTGTTATTTAAGGAAGCCCTAGCTATTCAGCGCTCAAATCCTAAACTTAACAGTGGTGTAAAAGCTTCGAAAGAGCTACAGTTATTCAGGTAGACTACTGTTTATTATTTTGGTATTTTGTTTCCAATTTCAATTTTTATATATTTTATTCCATCAATCACTGTTTAGATAAGATAATACAACTATCCAGCATTTCTGTGGTGTGTGTATTTCTTGTCTTGTTAATTAATAGCCTAATATAGTTCGCCCATATAGTTCAGCATTTCCCGTTCTGTAACTATCCAATTCTCTATATCTTATTTCCGATTTCAATCTTAGGTACCTTTGTTACGTTTCTCTAATCAACTTAATACATTTTTTCTAATCTCTGTTTCACTTGTGTTTATTCCCCTGATTGACATTCACACACCTCACACACCTCAATAAATCATTCACACATTCACACACCTTCAGACATTCAGACATTCACACACCTCAATAAATCACCACCCGTATCTATTATCCTTATCAAACTATTGCCATTTCGATTGTGTATTGTCAGGCCTATGTGGTGTGTGTATTCCTTGTCATGTCTATTTGCCACTCATGTTTACCTTAATTGTTATGTTCACATATTATCTGATTGGCTATTGCCCTCTAATTTTGTGTATCGAACCATTTCAGTCTTTGTTAGTCGTTTTGTATATAAGAGCCTGTAACTGCTGTTAGATCACATCCTGAAGATGACAAATAAAATTTTGTCGAAATATTGAGACTGTCACCATGCGTTTATTAAGTTTATTCGGAGTTACTTTGTTTCTGCATTATGCCAAGCTTATCAGTGGATCAACACGATGCTTTTCAAACTACACCAGTAAGTCAAACATCAAACATCGCACTTTCAAGGCCAGAGAAAATGAAGATCAATACACCAGCGCTTTCCTGGACTTAATTGATGGCCTTAAAACGGATTTGGAGCATGGCAAGGCATACGATATGCGCGGCCTTCTCGAAAAATATCAACATCTTCTAGTAACGCACGGTGTTGACCATGAAAAGGCCATCAAATACACAAAGCAGCATTTGAAGCTCAGATTGATGAGGCTTTTCTGCGTTGCGATGAGGTGGTATTCCACCAGCCCCGAATTAGAGTGCAGTCAGAACTGATGTATACCAGCTCAATATCACGGCAAGATATTCTGAATGCAGCCTTCCAAAAAACATTTGAGCCACCCCAAGACGTAGATTCTTCCGCTGACGAATAGGTTTCCCATCAGACAGAACGCACTAAACTTCTGTATCGCACTGTGATGTTGATCAGAGGGGATATTGCTGAGTGCAATGTCATTCCTCTCAAACCTTTGAACACGGACAATCTGAGTCTCATCACAGCGAAATCGATTATACCAGACAGTGTATATTGGTTCCTGCGCTGGGTAATTTCGGCTGATGATAGTGATAATGCTGGAGGAGAGTCATCATGGTGGCGCAATATCTACTTCATTGCTCGTCGCATGCACGAGTTAAGACACCAGCCATCTGGATGAAGACACCAGAAGAGATATTCGATGGAATGACAACTCCCATCTCTTCTGTTTTAGCAGAATCTCTTTTGCCAATCCGGTGTCAATAGCCTCTATCGTATGACGAACAGTGGCCCATTCGGTTCAGCAATGTTATGAGTTCCTTTGAACCAGTTATGTGCCGAAATGCCATGGCGAGGCTGGTATGCTTCGGGATCTTAACTCGTGCATGCGACGAGCAATGAAGTAGATCTTGCACCACCATGATGACTCTCCTCTCGTCTGATTGATTCTTGCATTCCGCCGAAAAGTTCCCAGCATTATCACTATCATCAGCCGAAATTACCCAGCGCAGGAACCAATATACACTGTCTGGTATGAACGATTTCGCTGTGATGAGACTCAGATCGTCCGTGTTCAAAGGTTTGACAGGAATGCCATTGCACTTAGCAATATCCCCTCTGATCAGCATCGCAGTGTGAAACAAAAGTTTAGTGCGTTCTGTCTGATGGAAAACCTGTTCGTCAGCGGAAGAATCTACGTCTTGGGGTGGCTCAAATGTTTTTTGGAAGGCTGCATTCAGAATACCTTGCCGTGATATTGAGCTGGTATACATCAGTTCTGACTGCACACTAATTCGTGGCTGGTGAAATACCACCTCATCGCCGAAATGCCTCATCAATCTGAGCTTCAAATGCTGCTTTGTATATTTGATGGCCTTTTCGTGATCAACACCGTGCGTTACTAGAAGACTTACTGGTGTGGTTTGAAAAACATAGTTTGTGATATTTTGCTTCAGCTGCCACAAGGTCGCCGTTTACTCCGAGCATTATTATATGCAACATATCTTCATCGCTTAAAGCTTCAGCAGAATTCTTGATAGATTGGCACACTTCAAATGTACTAGCATTCAGCATTTTTGTAACTTTTTGGGGGATTTATTCTTGCAGAACATGCACTTTGACCGGTCTACATGACTTGACTGTGATCTGGGCCGTCTCCCTTGCTGATCTGCGTCCATTGTATCCGATCTCGAAGCTTCAGATGGCGACGGAGATGGTCCACTTGTCTTCGCAATAATATCGATATTGTGTTTGCTAATGCAGGACTTGTACGAATTTGAATGCCAGAATACATCCATGGTCTGTAGTCTCTATAAATCGGAAGCAGTCGCTCATAATACTCATCTTGCCTACACTGCAGTGAAGAAACGAGCCTCTCTATGGAAGTGCTCTGTCCTTTTCGAAGAGCAACCTTTGAATCTTCTTGACAGAGTACACATTTGTCATAGTTTGTTCTCTTTCTCCGTTTTGGTGGCGGCAAAACGGGAAGAACACAAGCACTACTGGTATCGTCATCCATGTCTGCACTTTCACCGGTCAGTCAAATCTACGAAATCATACCAGATCATAGACATGAGTCTGTAGCCCAGAAGACAAATTAGAAACAGATGAAGATACTTCAAGATGAACGTCCCGGTACTTCCTAAAGTGTTCAGCTACCTGAATCGAAAAGAAATGTGAACAGTCACAATCAAAGCGTGACTGAGATACATCTTTTTTTAGATGACGACTCTATAACGAATATTATGGATTAAGAATACTGATCAGCGATACGGATTTGATATTTTTGGAACATCATGATGTCTTGCCGGCATCATTGAAAACTGTTGACCGCTTCTCTCTTGCAGGAAACAAGCCTATGTTTATGTATACTATGATTGTCTTTTTGAATTTGGTGCTAATACTGTTATATGGAAAATGGAATAGGTCTTTGGATTATGGACGCGGATATTCTCTAATGGACGACGGCTGGATTATGAATGACGGACTAGACGCTTGTAATTATAACAATCAGCAGAAATTCATTACTCTTCAAATTGGTTCATGTGCAAACCATAGGTTTCTAGGATAAGTTCTTTGCCAATGCGGTCTGGCTATTTATATTTAACACGCAAACTGTCTCAAGGTCATAAATAATACATTTTCGACAGAACAGCACAAAAATTATGCATTCAACACACATTCAGCAAACAGAGAAATACAAAGCCACAAACACACTTTTTCGATTTGCCAGGTGAATTCTACTACATGTTTATTGCATGATGGGATTCTACATATGCATTTCGACTAATACTCCACTGATAGTAATTTATATGTATGTACCAATCTCTTCTCTTTACATCCATGCATCGTATAATAATTTGAATGAACTAGTTCAAAAGATACAATCGATTAAAGCAACCCACCCTCTATCACATTCCCCCATTGAAGAAAAAACTTTATTTGTCCCCCATCATACAAAATGACCTGTAGAAAAAATGCTATACCACAATTTGAAGTGACACCCACCCTAAAACTGCCCAGGAGAGGTTGCCCTAACATAATATGCAATCAGACCTTGTATGTGGTGTGGGTTGAGCAAGACCCCTTTTTAAGGCCTATACAGGAAATAGCTCCTTGACTACACATACTGACCGGGCGCGAAGAGACGGACAGATGGATGGAGGAAATCGACATCACTGTCACATAATACGTCCGCCTTTTGTGCGGGCGTATAAAAAGGTTTTTGTGCGGGCATATAAAAAGGTGAGTCACTAAAGGCCTTTTAATTTTTTCTTAACTGAAAAATGATACATAAGGTGGTAAAAAAAATGTAGAGATACCTTCTAATTCTGCCAGTCCTCCTGGAAGAACTCTCTTGACAAATATCCCATAATCCTCTTCTCCATCCAAACTACAACCACCGATGATCTTAATACCTGCCAATAAAATGGAATCAGCCCAGGCCTA